>VZRH01001517.1:253160-334843 GCA_013397555.1 Urocynchramus pylzowi | reverse complement strand
TATTATATATAATTATATATTATATAATATATTGTTATAATGTATTTACTATATATATATATTATATAGTATAATTATAATATTATAACTATAACCGATTAGTATATAAATTAAGGAACTACCTGCAGCCAAAATGTGATTCTCTACATGTAAGAAATCTCCTGTAAAAGCACTATGATGTCAACAGAAATACTGGCTGCATAAATGCAGCCAAATTATTACTAAACATGCTTCCTGACAGCATGGGAAAATGGAAGAAATTCCAGGCCACAGCTCATCTCCTGGGTTGAAAAGGAGTCAGTAGCTGCCAAGGACTCTGCCTGCCTTGCCCTGTCAAGGTTTTTCACCACTTCTGAGAGCCATGGGTAGGATTTTGCTGCCAAGTTCAGTACCCAGAGAGCAGTAAAAGCTTGGAGAAAGGGGCTGCTGGTCTTTGGTACATATTTATACATATTTACTGAAGGGATTTTTTTGGTCCACAGGCTCTTTGGGAAACATCTATTGAAGTCAGGTCATAGGTTTACCACTAGTGTGCCTCAGGGGGTGATACAGGGCACCCATTACATGTAAATCCCCAAGACTATGGCCCTAAACTACAGTGTTCAGCTGGAATTATTTTTCCTTAGTGTTTTTTACTGTAGGAAAAAAGAAATATTGCATGAACAGTAGCATATTTCAGGCCTGAACTTAAAAAGACCTTTTTCTCTGGCTATAGGGGTATCCCTTCAAAGATGAGCAGACTGATCCAACTCTGAAATTTCCTCTCACCAGCCACTGTGATTTCCTATTTTCATGAGTAATGTATTTCCCACCAAGATGAGAGTGTTTTGCAGAGCAATGCTATTAACAGACATCCTTTTGCTTGGTTTTTGTTTGTGTGGGTGCTTTTATTTATTTTGCTATCTGTAACAGTAACAAAGCTAATTTCAAAGCATTAGGGTATGTTGTCTTCACAGCACAAAACTGACAGATGTTTCATATGTTAGAAATAAACCTCAGTGATATTCCCGTGCTGCCTTCAATGGGTTTTGGCTTTAATTTTTCATAGCAGGGGAAACTACAGGGTTGAGGTGCAGGTTTGGAGGATTCAGCAGAGTTGTTTATTTTCTGCAGTGTCTGCAAGGTTTATCAGAGTGCTCCTGAGCTGGGATTGCTGCAAGTAACTGAAAAAGGAGCTGAACAGACAGGTGTCACACGAAGTGACATCCAGACTGACTTGACAGCAACAAGCACCTGCTTGCTCTGAAAGCTGAGCAAAACCAAGGCAAATGAAAAAGCTGCACCTGTGGGCCTGAAGGTGTGGTGGGTGATGAGTGGAAGGTGTGGAAGGTGTCCCAGTCCATGGCAGGAGGGTGGCAATGGGTGTTCTTTAAGATCCTTTCCAACCCAGGCCGTTCTGTGGTTCTGTGATGCTCATGGGATGAAAACAAGCACAAACAAGCTGTGCCTCCCAACAACAGCCACCCTGCAATTTTTGTTAGCCTGCAAATCCTTTCTTCAGTAGGAGCAGTTCAAAAATTGTTCTCCCAAAACCTCACTAAAACACCTTTGAAAGCCATGGAATTTTGTTCCATCTGCTGAAAATGATACCACCCTTAAAATGTTTTTAACTAACTTCTTAAAATGTTTTTAACTAACTTTGGTCAAGGGTTTGTTCATGTTTGCCCAGGGGGAAAGGAATTGAAGTTTCTTTCCAAAAGACTCTGCTTCACCAGTCAAGGCCTGATAACCTTAACATCAACAGGTTGGGGGTAGCCAGAAGAAACACAGCAGATAAGTGACAATTAACAAACATTAATGAACACCAACCCCAAACATCATCCCCTGGTTTGCTTGGTCTGAGAAAAGACTGATAAGAGAACTGAAGAATGAATCTAAATAAAATAAATATAAATAAATAAAATGAATCTAAATAAAATAAAATTAATCTAGATAAATAAATGAGCATCTAAGGTGAAGGGATCAATAGCCAATAGGAGATCAAATACTAAGAATGGTGTAATGAACAGTGTCCAATGAACACTGGGGTTTGTCTATAAAAATATGTGAAAAATCTAGACCCAAACATTATCCCCTGGTTTGCCTGGTCTGAGAAAAGACTGATAAGAGAAGTGAAGAAGGAGGACTAAATGAGCATCTAAGGTGAAGGGATCAATAGCCAATAGGAGATCAAATACTAAGAATGGTGTAATGAACAGTGTCCAATGAACACTGGGGTTTGTCTATAAAAATATGTGAAAAATCTAGACCCAAACATTATCCCCTGGTTTGCCTGGTCTGAGAAAAGACTGATAAGAGAAGTGAAGAAGGAGGACTAAATGAGCATCTAAGGTGAAGGGATCAATAGCCAGTAGGAGATCAAATACTAAGAATTGTGTAATTTAAGACCAATGACCTTGAGAATTTCTTCGGGGTTTGTCTGTATAAATATGTGAAAAATCTAGTAAAGAGCCAGGTGTGATGGAATGATTTTCACTGCACAACCCAGGCAATGTGTGGATTAAATGATTTCTACTGCACATCCTGGCCAGAACAACATCCTGGCCAGAATAAAGCAATGCCTTAATTCTCTAACACTGAAAAGATGCTGGAGAGTTTTTGCCTTTCCCGCAGCTTCCAGTGACACATCAAACTAAAGACATATAATTTTAGAAGTTACAAACCCCAGTGGATTGTCCAGAGAACCCAAATCCCAAAGTGCTTATTGTTAAGCCACAATGGCAAAAATAGTAAAAATATGAAAATTTATGGAAAAATTTCATTTACCTTGGAAAGACCACGAGCTAGCTCCATTTTGCAGTGCAAGTCCTGATGAGATTATTCCTTGCCAACATGAAGCTTGGCACCAACTGCTCATGCCAGCCTATGCCCTGAATCTCTACTTGCATAAATATCCAGATAATAATATTTCTACTATTGATACTGATAATAAAAATACCTCCCCCACATCAGGCCCGGTGAGAAATCACAATCTGAAAGCATTTCAAAGGCTGTCAACCATGAAAATCAATCAGTGCTGACAACCTCAGCCGAATCAGGGCTCATGGAGCAGTTTCCAGCATTCCTGGAGAGCTGCCAGCCTAATCCTCTCCCTGTAAATACAGTGCTGAGAGCCTCCCTGACAAGGGAAAATGAGCAGATTACATGGGGAGGTAACAAGCTTGAACTGCACCATGTCATGAATGGTGGGGTGGAGGGGAGAAATCAGCCTCCCTTTGTACTCCCAAATTATTTGTTTTGTACCAATCCTTTGAGTAAATATTCTGGCAAGAGAAGCTACCTCTCCACACATTACTCTGAAAGTAAGGTGGTGGCTGTAAGAGGTAAACTCTTTTGCCTTGTCCAACAGAAAACAAACCATTTGCAAGTTCTCAGCTTCCCAAAACCAGCCTGATCTATGCACTCAGAAAAAAAATCAGGTTTGCTCAGTGCTCCAGGAAGGGAGCCCAGCTGGAACAATACAGCTGGGGGCCTGCAGGTTCTGCTGCCTCCTCTGACCAAGAGGCTGTTGAGCATCCTCTGGGCTCTCACTTGGCCATCCAGGAAACAGAATTTCAAGGGAGTAGATGGGCACTGAAACACACGTGCAATTAAACTGATTACTTACCACAGCTTTCCATGTATGAGGTGCTCTTACATGAAACTGGCACTAAGCCCCATTTGTTTGCCCTTGTGCTACTCACTCCTGGGAAACTAAACCAAAATCCAACAAGGAAAAGACCACTGATGATTCACAGATTTGTATAATTCCTCACACCCCGTCCAGAAGTGCTTAAGAATTTCTTGACCCTGTGGCTTTACCAGCAGTACAACCACAGCCAGTCACTGCTGTCCTGTGAGTTCTCTGAGACTGAGCCCCAGCTAGGAACTGCAAACATTTTACAAAGCTTCCTCCTTGCTGTTAGAGCTTCACTGACAGTGTTACAGATACACAGTACAATGGTGGCTTTTCACAAATATTAAAATGGATTTTATATGTGTGGTGTTAAAGTAACTTTGTTATAAAGATACAGTTTTATTTCTGTTGGTAATTAAGCTTAGTGAAATAGCTGATATAAGCATGCTTGTGTTAAAATGCCTGCTGGGATGGGATAACATCCAGTGAACACAGGATGAGGACACCTGTACAGATCTGTCAGCTATCAGCACTCCCTGTCTGAAGGCAGTGTGGACCAAGGCCCAAAACTGGAGGTGATAAAAAAGGACTAAAACCACAACCAAGGAATACACACGCTGTAAAAAGGTGGAACAGAGGAGGAGCCATGCTAAACAATTCTTGGAACATGTAAACTAGTTTGGGGAAAAGTTTACTATGCATAATTGTTTATGAATGTGAAACAGGCTGATGTAAGGGAAAAGGTATTTAAGGGGTATCCTCATGATAACAGTGTGCTCTTGGCTCAGTGCAAAGATGCACCTGTAATAACCTTTGCTCTGTGGTCCTTGTCTCCTATCATCCTTTATTAAACTTTTTAAATTTGCACAGCAGAGTGAAGGTGTTTTTCACAGCAGGAATCCGTGCAGAGCTCTGTGTGCTGCAGACATCAGCCATGCATGTGTGCAGCTGTGTCCCAGACAGTGCAGAAATGAAGGAAATATCAAAACCCTCCAACGCTCCCCAGCTTTTGGTCTTTGCTGCTGGACACCACAGCTTTATTATTTCAGTGTATTTAGAAAAAAAAAACTTCATGCTCTTGAACAAAGAAGTGAACTCTTCAAAACTGCTTTACATGTCAGTGCTCACCCAACAGCTGTTACAGACAATATTCATGCCTTATAATTATTCATGAATGTTCAACTGAACCATTTTTTTTTTTGTTTCCACAAATGTTAGGGAAATGGCTCCTTTCTCCAGAGCTGAAAGGGTGTTTGTGTAAGAACAAGAATCCCCATTATTACCTTGATGGTCATTATTCTCAGTTGTTCATTTCCTCCCTTTAGAAATTTAAATCATGCAATAAGAACAGAGCACCACCACCACCACCTGACTTGTAAGACACTCACTCACTCACTCCCAATTCCAACGAGAAAATAATTCAAATAGGCTATTTTTAAATAACTGTTTATCCATACTACCATGTGAATCAATGTCATGTTTGCTGAAATCAGAAGTAAAATGGCTTGGAAAACAGATCTGTCCACAGTGAACACTGGTATTATTTTTTAGCCATAAGCTACTGATCAGCTTTATTTCTGAACAGCTCTGCACAACCAGCCAGCATGTGTGTGGGTATTGGGGGTGAAATCAAGGGGATCAGAAACTCCTTGAGAAGCTTGAGAAAATCTCGACACTTTTAGCTCTAAGTATTTGCTTTTTTACTGCACCTTTAGTGAACATCATCCATCTTAGGGAGTTTAAATTAAATTTCGTGGAGTATTTTGATCCAAGTTGGAATTCTCCAATCTACTTATTTGGCAAATGGATTTATGTGATGTACAAACAGCAGATAAAGCACAGGCAACCTGTAAAGCATCAGTAGGTGAAACAGATTTTTCACCTCTTCGTTAGATTTGCTTTCATGCTTGATAAACTAAAAACTTCCCCACTTGAAAATAGCATTTAAGCAACAAAGTTAATCCTTTCTCTGCCTCCATGCCCGGAAAATAATCTTATAACTCATTCTGGAGCTGAAAAGAGGTAGATAGGGAAGAAATTCTCTGCTCTGCTGTGGGGGTGGTGAGGCCCTGGCACAGGGTGCCCAGAGCAGCTGTGGCTGCCCCTGGATCTCTGGAAGTGTCCAAGGCCAGGCTGGACAGGGCTTGGAGCAACCTGGGACGATGGAAGGTGTCCCTGCCCATGGCAGGGGGTGCAATAAGATCATCTTTAAGGTCCCTTCCAAGCCAAACCATTCAGTGAATTCTGAGAGTCTCACAGACTGTTGTTGGGCTCTCTGTTGTTGGGCAACTCTGTTTTCTGAGCAAAAAGTGCAGCTCCAGAAGAAAATCTGTCTCAAAAAAGAGGTTTCAGTGGGTGGAGAAGAGGAAGGATAACTGCTTTACACACAGATAACAAATGGCTGCTTTTCTTAGGAGCACAAAGGCACAAGAAAACTGCACACAGAGCTGTGCTGGGGTCTCTCCCAGGCAACACATTCCCAGCCAACATGAAAAAATATAATTAGTAAACACCAAGTTCAAAGGTACCGGTGTATCAAGACAGGAAAGACAGATAATTTCAAAGAGTTGAAGAAAGACCTTGCTACACCTGTGAGGAATAAAAAGGCAGATGAAACCTAGACAGAAAAATACTAAATCAGGCACCCAGAGTGGATCCTAACTGAACACATGCAGTGATGGGCTATAAATTGGTCATTTCAGAATCCAGCTTTGGGAGCTAAGGGGACTGCTGGATAAAAATGCCAGCTCACTGCTCCCTAACTGCCTAAAAGCAAGGAGAGTGACAAGAATTAAGAACAGAACAGCAAATATGAGATTGGTAAGTAAGATGGATGTACAGACAGAACAAGATTGTGTTTTCCTACTGTGTGAAAAAGGATGCAGCTGAACTAGAAAGAACCTTCAGCCTGAAATAGAAATGATTAAGCAGATCCATGGACAAGGGCCATGGAATGCTGTGACACAGAGCAGATTCCTGGAGACCAGGTGTCCACTGTGCCTTCTGGGACAGGAATGGGGGCAGCACATGAAACTGGCAGGTGGCCAGTCCACAAGTGGCCAAGGAAGTGGTTCTTCACTCAGTGTTTAGTGAAGACTGTGAAACCCATCTTCACAGAATGCTGTAAATGCTAAGAGGAACACAGGTTCAGAAAGAAACTGGAAAAATGAATGGAAGTCATAGCTGAAGGTGTCACCTCTGACTCAGGGAAGTCCTTGAGGATGGAACATCACTATGATATTATACTCTTGCCCTGTCCTGGTGCTATTTTGCAGAATTTCAGTCTAGCTGCTGTTGGATACTGGGGCTAGGTGGACTCTTGTGGTCTGACATGATACATCATTCTTTAAAATAAAAAATAACCACCCCAACAAACCAAAAAGAACTTAGTCAAAACAGATTTAAATTGGGTTTTAGTACAATATCTGGGTACCACTGAGGAACCCATCCAGTGGAGCTGATGTAGGAAAAGACCTCTAGAAGAAAAAACAAAATTATGACAGGTCCTTCAAACATGCTTCTATATCTGTTCTGCTGTGTTTGTATACAGAAAGGACCTTACTTTCAGAATGCTCTTACATTATGAAAAGTTAAGAAAAATCACAACATAAACTTGGAGGAAAAAAAATTCAAAAATTTTTTTGAATTCCCCAATCTCAAAATTAAGTCCACTACAGCAGTATTGCCAGAGTAAGCTGTCTGAAGATTTAGCAGCTTTGGTTGGCTGGCTGAAAATCAGGAATCTTAATACATGTAGGAGATATCAAGCACAGTTTTACTGTCCTCAACTCTGTGAGCTGATGATAATTTTCCATAAGCTGTTATCCACCTGTATCTTGCACAATCTCTTCATTAGCCATACCATGAGGATGCAAGCTTATTTGGGCTGGAAAATCCTATCCACACAACATATTTCTGTTCTTATGATGATAACCTGAACAATACTCCCAACCACAATCCAACATGAAGCTTGTAATGGAAGGATTTCCCCTAGTCTGCAAGTGCAAACAGCAATGGCAAAAAGGGAATTTAGAATGAAAAGGCCAACCCCTGGGACACTAGTGGTAGAAATGACAGAGGAAATCAAGTACTAGAAATCAGGAAAAATACCTCTGTGATTCAGGGAAAATACATAATTTAAAGCATTGGGAGGACCTATAAAATCAAGAGCAAGAACCAATTGTGTGGGCACTGGGTAGCTCTGAATTCCCTCAGGATTTGAGCTGCCATTCATACTCTGAAGAGATTTCCAAGAACCAGATAAACTCCACAGGAGGGAGCAGAACACAGAGAGGGAGAAAAGGGAAGGAATACCCTGAAACTCTTCCAGTTTCCAATGGCAGGCTGGCAGGGAAAGGGGACAGGGCAGGCAGAGGGGACAGGGCAAAGTGTCTTGGGTTGTAAATGCAAGATGTGGCTGGGGGTGTGTATTCCATCCCCATCTGTCAGAGCTGGGGCAGTTCTCTGCTGTTCACTGGGCAGTTTTCTTTATCTCTCCCACAGCCAATCCTCCCTCCAGGAGATCTCTGCTGTCCATGGCCACTGAGTGTCCCTGCATGGCTGATCAAATTCCATCATCCCATGGGAGAGGCTCTGCCCAGGGGAGGAGCCAAGCATTCCTACCTGGATCCAATCTGACCTTGGGAACACCCCAGCAGCCTTTGCCCCCTGCATTCCCAGAGGAGCAGCTTTCTGCTCCCCTGCATTCCCAGAGGGAGCCCAGGCCCATCTCCAGCAGCCCTGGAGCTCCAGAGGAAAACTCCCCCCTTGTCCAGGATCCCTGCTCCAGCAGAGCCACAGCTGGCACTGCAGGAGGGCTGAGCCACCCTGGGATGGCCCTGCTGCCACCACCCTGACCCACAGCCTGCCAGGGCCTGCTCTCACTCTGGCAGTGGGGTTTTGTATTATTGCATTTTTATTTTTTTTAAATTAGAAGGCTGACTTAGAACAGAAACAAGATGGAGCTAAAGAATCAAGTAGGTATTTATTAAGAGGCCTCAACAGATCTGCCTTGGGCAGCACAACCTAAAATGGCCACAAAAATGAACAACTGGTCACGAGGTCTCTCACTGGGATCAGTTCTGCTCCATTTGCACATTGGAGTTCATTGTCCCATTCCAGCTTTAGCCCATGCAGTCCCATCCTTCTTGTTTTTCTCTCTCCAGCCCACGTTGTTTGTGCTCTTGGGCCTGAGATTTGGATCATTTGTCCTTGGTCCCCAGCTGGAGAAGGAATTATTTTGTCTCCCTACTCTGTGCAGAGAGCTCACCATCCCCTAATATGAAGCTCAGAATTACACACTAAAGCAGCACAGAATCTGAAAAATATAAAGCTAGAACTTAAGGCATCATTTCTAATAAAGAACTGTTATTCCTATTCCAATATCTTTGCCTAAGAGCCCCTTAGTTTCAAAAGTATAATAATTCAGAGGGAGGGAGTTTTACATTTTCCATTTCAAGAGAAGCTCCTGCCTTCCTTAGCAGACACCTGTCTGTTCAAACCGAGACACAAGGAAAGGGGACAGGGCAGGGAAAGGGGACAGGACAAGGGCTGGATGGGGGGACAGAGCAGGCAGAGGGGACAGGAGGGCTCCAGAAAGGCCAGGCTGGCTGCTGCAGGCTCAGGCTGCTGGCTGGGGAGCAGGAGCCAGCAGCTGGAGCACGCTGCTCCCCATCCATCATCCAGTGCAGAGCTGGCCTTCAGCAGAGATCCTGACAGCAGAGCCAGGATCTCATAAAACCCTGACAGACTCAAAGTGAGGCAGCCTCCTGCCTGTCTCCTCCTTCACTTTGAAATGTGGGGTAAAGCTGGGGGAGAACAAAGAGAGGCTGATGATTGATAACAACTTAATATCTTTGTGCAGCTTTATCAGGCTTTTTAACTAATGACTTAAGCAACTTCACCTCTACAAAATCAATCATCGTGTCATAAAAGTCTGAAACACTACAAAATGAAGTGCCTGCCCCAGGGATATAGAGCATGTGTCATGTTTAAAGTGAACCTAATTCTTCTGGGGGTCCCTGGATGTTACTTTTTACTTTCATGTCCCTTGGAGATATTTAGAGATGGAGAGAGACACAGCAGGAGAACCCAAAATTAGTGCCTTCCCCTAAAGAAATTATTCAAGAAATATTTAGTCCACCACTAAATATGAATATAGTGAATATATAGTGAATCCTATATCACTTAAAGATATAGAATTGAAAGATACTGAAGCTGGCTGTCCATTTTTAAGAGAGAAATAACTATGAAATTTAAAGAAAATCACTGATGGCAGGAAAGAGAAAGCTCCAATTAAAAATAAATAAATTCCTAATTCAGGACTTGGCAGCTCTCTTCCCTCAACAGAAAGTGAAAAAAAAAAAAAAATTATACTATCCCCCTCTTTTCTGTACATAAAAAGGAAAATAAAAACTTCTACATTTAGCCTGGCATTCTCTGAAGCCTCTTCTTGCTGGCAGGAGAGCTGAGCAGGGCTCTGAGGAGCACATGGCCCTTTGCCTGCTCCTTGTGCCACTGTTGCTGTCCCTGCACCAATGAACCCTCTTTATTTTCTTCCTCCCCCTTTTGCCATTTAGGCAAAAAAAAAAAAAAAAAAAATTCTTCTAATTTAGGAGAAGGAAGGTTTTTCTCAAATTCAGTCCGATACCTAAAAGTGATCAAGGCTTACCTTCCTAAACAATTAAAAAAAAAATAACATCATGTTCTTGTTCAAGCTTTTGTAACCCTTGATGGATATTTATGTGACAATGACTTCAATGTTGCACACAGCCAGGTGAAATCATGAGAGCTTTTCTCTACAGGAGATATTTGTACAGTGCTTTGAGTTTTAAACTGTTTCTATTTCAATCCTGTTTGTAACCATTCTAACCTTTTAACATCAGGGCTCCTGCCAAGGATGAATTACTTGCCAGATTTTTTTTTCTTTTTCCCAAAAATCTGATACAAGCCCTGGATTCTTTTTCTCCTGCTTTCATACAGTATATAATTCCAACCTCTCCCTCTTCATAAACTTTATAAGAACTGTATTTACACAAAATCTAAACTGGCATATTTTCCATACACTTCATGGAAATACTCCTAACCACTTCTGCAAGCAGCTAAAGACATGCTTTTATCTTGCCATGAAGTCACAAAGTTTAATTTGCAACATCACAGTTGCTTCTATGGCAACAGATGGTGACATCAAACACAGGATCATGACTTCACTATGGGATCAAGAAGGATTAGCTCTGCACTGAGGAAGTTAAGATCTAATACAAACAAACAGCTCCAACAATTGCAAAGAGAATTTACAGTGTGATAGTTTACTCCCTGTGTAAATGTTCTTCTTGTTTACTCCAGAACGAAAATCCCTTTAAATCAACCAGCTGTTTGTAAATTAAGCACAAATGGATTAGCTTTAAAACAAGCTCAAGGGTTTAGGATGGGGCTTGCACATGTACCCAGTTATGACTGCACAACCTATGACTTCCACCCACACTTATGAAGAACAGAGGCCAGAATTACACTATCACTCCCTCACCATAACCTCAAGGGCTTTCACCTGCCCTAAGCAGGTTATGAGGGCAGCATACCTGCAGCTAATTCTTACTGGAACATCAGCTTTGAGCACTGCTTGTTACCCGTGAAAACCTTGTGGGGGCAGTTATTTAATTACCTGATATATTATCTTTCCTAAGATAATCCTTAAATGGATGAATTCCCTGGCCTTTCACCTTCCCATTACCCAAACAGGACCAAACAGAGGGGTCCCAGCTTGAAAGGCCCCTCTAGAGACATTATTTATCACTAATGTCCCCAGCTAGAGCCAGCCCTGGTGGGACAGCACGTGCAATCAAAGAATCAGCTTCCCCTGAGGGAAAACACAGAGATGGATCTTTCCAGGACACAGCTGAGGCTGATGGTGGGATATGGAAATCCACATTCTGCAGCTGTTGCAGGGACTCTCACAGGTGGGAGAAGAGACAAAAGCCTTAAAGCAGCAGCACAGGGGGAAGCTCCACCTTGGGAACTGCCTTTACAAGAAACTGAACAAATTCTGCTCCTCTTTGTTCCTGGGCACAGGCTCTCAGCACGTTGATTCTGCTACGTCTGCAGCCTGTGTGCTGCACACACACACTGGGCTGTCAAAGTGCCCAGGCACTGATGCCTCAGGTTTCAGCTTTTGTATTTTTCACATTCTGTGCTGCTTTAGTGTGTGGGTCTGAGCTTCATGTTAAGGGTTGGTAACCTCACTTCACAGAGTAGGGAGACAAAACAATTCCTTTTCTAGCTGGGGACCAAGGACAATCTATACTAGTTTCAGGCCCAAGAGCACAAACAATGTGGACTGAAGAGAGAAAAACAAGCAGGATGGGACTGCATGGGCTAAAGCTGGAATTGGACAATGAACTCCAAGGTGCAAATGGAGCAGAACTGATCCCAGTGAGAGCCCCCGTGAGCGGCCGTGCATTTTGGGGCCATTTTGGTTCATCTTGGGTGCAGCCCTGGCTGGGCTCTTGTGCTGCCCAAGGTGCATCCATGGAGGAGATCCTTTTAATAAATCCCTGCTTTATTCTTTAACTCCATCCAGCCTCTGTTCTAGGGCAGCCTTCACAAAGCATCACACTGACACACATCTTTTCCACTGCAGTAGATTCCAAGTCTTTCAACAAGTGGCATTTAGCTTTCTGAGAAGTATTCACAGGAATTCTTCTGGACCACAGCATCCTCTGTGTCTGCACAGACTGTTTTCACTCTGAAATGGTGCCAGCTTGGACAGCTTTGCTGTAAGTTGGGCACTGTGAGTGTCCCCACCATGCCAGGACAGAACCACCATCACAGGACACAGAACCCAACCTTTGATTCCACACCAAGTCACTCTCACACCTCCTTGCTGAGATGCCAGCTAGGGTAGGGAATTCTGTGCCACTATCTGAGTTTTCTTTTATACAGCCACATCTATTAGACTACCAGTCCTGTTTCATAAAGCAGATTATGCTGATTAACAGAGCCCTTAAGGGATGGTTTTGAGCAGTTCTCT
Organism: Urocynchramus pylzowi; assembly: GCA_013397555.1. Classification (NCBI taxonomy): domain Eukaryota; kingdom Metazoa; phylum Chordata; class Aves; order Passeriformes; family Fringillidae; genus Urocynchramus; species Urocynchramus pylzowi. Next base: position 322,202 of record VZRH01001517.1, on the reverse strand, counting down.
CCAGAATTAAAGTCAGACAATAGCTGAAGCACACAGCAGGGCAGGAGAGTTATTTTAAATCTCCCCATCCATTTCATAGGTTTGCAAGTGCTCTCTGTTATTGCTAGAGGACTCAGCAGGCTTTGCTGGACAATCCTTATCAGTGTTAGCAAGGATTAGCTTACAGACAGGAACCTGCCTAGGTAAATACATTCATTTTGCACATGCACAATTAACATAAAACCAAAGTAGATCAGGAAAGCAGTAGCATGAGGGGAACTGTGGAGGCTGATGTGGTGGGTCACATCTGTTAGATTCCCTTCCAAACACATACAGTTTGAGGTAACAGATTTTTTTACCTTCTTCCACACGTACTTATGTGATAATGAGAACTACTAGAGGCTGTGTTTGTCACCTCCACTTTTCCTGTCACATCTCAATTCCAACCAGCTTCCCTTGCATTCCTGTTGAGCCCAGCTCCTACCTCAGTAACACTATCAGATTCTGTCTCCTTCCCAAATACTTCTAAGAGAAAGTCAAAAGCTTCTCATTCCTAAAAACCTGTTGGCCAGAACTAAAAGCACCTTTACCTCAAAACAGTTATAATTCAGTGAAAGAGAAGACAGACTACAGAAAAAGGCAGAAAACCTACTACCTCATTGCTGCAGACATTTGACAAGCCATTTAAATTCTGCTTCTCAGCAGCCAGAAACAAAGCATGGTGATAATACACCCTGCTCCTTACCTGTTAAACAGGGAGCTCACTCTGTGATACCCACAGCAGACTGCTGTGCCCAAAGAGCTCTGCAATTCCTCTGCAGTGATGGGCAGCCCCACAAAGCAGAGCAATGCTTCCATCCAACCTTGCCTGGGGGACCAGAAATATCACAGAGACTCCAGAAGCATGGGTGCTTCACTGGTGTGAAGGGAGAAAACATGGAGAGATCTAAGTGTTTGGGTCTTTCAGCATTGAGCCCAGGTAACAGGAGGAACATCCCCTGAGCACAGTTAAGAGGAGCTGAAGGCACCTGCAGAAAGAGCCAACTTGCAGAAAAATGTTTTGCAACGTCCATGAGACCTAGAAGCATTAAAAGTAACATGTAAGTGTTCCCCAAATGATGAGCAGGTTCTGGGATCAGCTGTGTGCAGGAATTCCCAGTGCAATCCATCTCTAGGTGTGAAGAGGAGGAGGACAGCTCCTTCCTCACCAAACAGAAAGCAGGAAAAATGAAAGCTCCAAAGCAGAAATGATAGTTCCTGCACAGAAAACGAGAAGGAGGACAAATTATGCTGGGAGAGGTTTCAGAAGTACCTACTAAAGCCCCTTCCTAACAGAAAGCAGGTCTGAGCTGTTAGAAGGGAGAGTCCAGCATTTCACCCGTGAGGATGCTCCTGATGAGGAATAGTCAGCTGCAATGGTGCTTCAGCCATGTTTTAACACACACTCATAAAAATTATTGGCAGGGTTTGTGACCTTTGACCTTGCTAAAAAGACATACTGAAGATCCACGTTTTTTTTTCTGAAATGGCTTTTGAAATGAACCAGGTGCCTGCATTTGACCCAGTTCTACTCACTGTTTCCAACAGAGCAAGGTTGTCTCCAAGTCCTGACCAGAGGATGAACCCAGTGCTGAGGCTCCATGGATCCATCCTGTACAACACTGTCTCTACTCAAGCATGACCTCCAGAGGCTCACATCCCCATTCATATTTCATATTCTGCAGATATTTTTTCCCCCCACCACTTTTGCTCCCTGGTTTTAATGCACCACTGGTCTGTGTACAACCCCCACTTAAATATATCTTACCTTTTGTTGTAAGCAAGCAACAAGGTGAGAAGCAAAACTGAAAGGCCTGACAGTCCCAGCATCCCACTGACATACTCCCTTGTTTATGTCAAAAACCAGGGGCTGTAAGTGACAGAAAGCAGCAGAGTGAAGAGGGCCCAGAATCATTTAAAAGGTAGCAGTGACATGAGAGCCTTCAGCAGGCCAGAGCTGACGTTTTTCAGGCTGGGAGGGTGGGATTGCATTAAGCTACATTTCATTAAGAAAATACTCAGAAACTATTAAGGGATCCCATGTGGCTGCTCCAGCACATTTAATTTAATGTCTTTCCTCTCCAGTGACCAATCCACCCCCCACCTTCTTACAAATGATGACTTGTGGGTCTTAACCTAACAAGTGAAGATATGTTTGACCCATTAGTTACCCTATTTAAAGGCTTTTGTCAGCCTTTAGTACAGAGCTCAAGCCTGGTTTTACACTGAGGCTCCAGATCACAGAGGCAGATGGTGCCATAAAAACCCACCTCCCCCTACCCTATTTATCCAACTCCTGTTCTGTGACTGACATTCATTCTTTATGCACCATTTTCCAGGCACCAGCTATCCCCACAGACCTGGGGCTGGGGCAGGGGGTACCTGAAATGCTGGCTGTGGGGAGTGCCTTGGGCAGTGTGTGTTTTTTTGAAGCTGCTGCTGCTGGCCTTTGTCTTGGGAAGAATGTCCCAAAAGTCAAAACCCACACAAATCCCAAATGCAAAAGCCTCTCTGAATATGTAAAAACACCACTAATATTTGGCAAATTAGAAATTAAATAAAAGACAGGAAGTATTTAATCTTGATACACATTTGCCTGTGTCTGTATTAATTTTTTAAGCTTCCTATTCTCATTGCCTAGATCCAGTTTCCCCACCCAATGTATATATTGTCCCTTTCCTGCAGAAAGAACTGCAGGAAAGACAATGAATCATGACTCTGTTGGCGACAGAAGAGGATTTCCAAGTAAACTGCAAAGTTCACAACCTTCAAAATTCATCCCTTATACTCATAAATGACTCAAAAATAAAGCCTGCAGAGTTTAGGAATGGAGAAAAACAACCCAAACACAAGGAAGTCTCTCTCTTACATTACTTTTCCAAAAGAAACTGGAAGACTAAAGAGAGGAGAAAAACCCCACAAACCTCAGGCACTCAGTACTGAGGGACTGTCAAGAGGCAACATACATTTGCATTAATAATAATAATTAATGAACAATCTTGTTAGGTATCCTGTCTCATAGTCAATGAGCAAACTCCTGACAGAAAAGGTTTCCAAAGTCTGGTTTGTTTAATTTTCAGAAGGAAAAGAGGAAGATTAGTGGGGTGACTTGCTGGTAAGACACCTAGATTACAGAGCAGTGCTAATTTCTTTGCTGCTCAGGGTCAGCAGGACATCACTGCTCCCTTTGTGCTGTGAGCATGGTGAGTGTCTGATAAGGGGCTGGAGGCAAGCTCCTGGCCCAGCAGAGTCTCACTTGCTGAGCTCTAATACCATGACATGTACAGCAATGAGCTTTTATTGATTTTGCATTTGGATCTGCCTCAAACACTCAGGCCATGTCTCTACAGGAAAAAAAAAATTATGTGGGAATGTAGGAAGGACAAATCTGGCGCTAGATGTAACAGTAAGTGAACAAACAGTATTTCAAATCTTCAAAATAAATTGAGGTCTTTATCTAAAAACAGGGGAAAAAAACTATAAAAAAGCAAAATACTCAGAATTAAAAGAAAGTATTGATACTGAAACAGAGAAGGAGCTACTGAAGAAACACACTGGCTCAAATTTTCAGCTGGATCTGTTCCAAGAAACAAGCACTCTGTCCCCACAGTCAGTTCTGCTGGGCTGTGGCTATGCACTCACCAGCCCTGCCCTGGTTGTTTCCCATGGGAAGACCCAGCTCAGCCAACAAGGGAAATCCATCCTGTGAGTATCCCTGCACTGTGAGCATCCTTGCACATTGTGGGAGAGGCAGCACCCACCAAGGGCTCTCCAGGTGTCCTGGAGAAGTGGGGACTGCACAAACTTCCCTCTGTGGCTGTCTCCAAACAGAGCCTGCAGGGAAAGCCTCCACTCCTCCCTGGTCAGGTCACACATCCTGCAGACACCTGGGAGTGTCACTGCCAAACATCTCTGTGGCTGGACTGCCCAACAAGCAGCCCCCAGCCTGCAAGCAATGCCATCAGCTCATGGAATCTGTGCCCACAAAATGCCCAGATTGTGGAATAACCCATCCATGGAGTCTGCCAGCAGCAGAACCCAGGGCCCATGGGCTGCTAGGACCAAACTGCTGCCCACAGCAGCTCAGGCACAGCTGATGCAACCACACAGCCTCGAGCACAGGAGAATTTCCCATGCACCCAGACCACTCAAGTCCCAGACTGTCAGTCTGAGTCTCTTCCACAGCACAAAAATCAGTGGTGATTGCCCCAGCTGAACAACACAGCAGCTCAGCATGGTCAGCACTCAGGCAAACCCCTCACCTGGGAAAATCACCAGGCAGCTCAATGTCCACAGCTGGGCAGACACTCATGCATCCTGTCCATGCCATGCCTGCCAGCAGCCCTGCATCCCCCTGGCCTCCCCAGCCCTGCAGGGATTGCAGAGCCAGCCTGGACCCCACGGTGCAGATGTGCAGGCACAGCTGGGCAGCTGCAGAGCGATGGCAGGGAGCTCCTTTGGAGGCTCAGAGCCAGGCAGGATTAATTACCCACAAAGACAGCAGAGGAATCATCATCTCTGCCTCTTCTCTGCACACTGTTTATAAAATCCAGGGCAAGGTATTTCACAGTTCCTGGGCTCAAAGGGCCAGAAGATTTGCAGTGAAACTGGAATGACAAGCAGTGCTGCCTGGGGCTGTGATTTACCTGACTGCTGCTTTAAAGAAAGCCTGGATGTGGCACTGGGTGCCAGGGTTTAGTTGAGGTGTCAGGGCATGGGCTGGACTCGATGATCTTTAAGGTCTCTTCCAACCTGGGGATTCTGTGAATTCTGTGCTGGCACTGGGCAAGTGACCCAAACTGGAGTGTGAGCACTTTGCTTCACTGCACGGGGAGGGGGGAAGTACAAAGGTCTCAAACAGGTCATATTCAGCATCTGCATTTTTCAAGAGTCATTATTTGTCATCTTGAGGTCAGATTTTACCTTTTCTATGAAAGCAATCTTTCTCCTTTTTGCTATTTCTTTTAGTTCAGTTTAATTCTGCTATTTTTTAAGCAACCTTTCTCCTTTTTGCTATATTTTTTTAGTTCAGTTTAGTTTTGCTGTATTTTTTTTTAGCAATCTTTCTCCTTTTTGCTATTTCTTTTAGTTCAGTTTAATTCTGCTATTTTTTAAGCAACCTTTCTCCTTTTTGCTATATTTTTTTAGTTCAGTTTAGTTTTGCTGTATTTTTTTTTAGCAATCTTTCTCCTTTTTGCTATGCTTTTTTTAGTTCATATGAACTTGTGAGGGGAAATTCAATAATTTGTGAAGCGGTAATGTATAGAGAACGTGCTCCAGGCTACTAATAGGTTATTAATAGAGCAAAAATTGCTGCAGATTAGAGTCCATAAGCATGCTGCCTAATTGCAAAGAAAAATGTCTATCACACTATGTGGCAGCTGAAGTGAGATATGTGTCCTGAAATCTTGGTTTTCTTTGCATCACTTATCAGCTTGGTGAAGTGCCATGATAATCCACAGAAGGAGTCATGCAACAGTGAGGAAATTCAGTGAGAAGGTTTTAAAGAAAAGGGAACACACTAATATCATAATCCTGCTTCTATTCTGTCAGGTAAGCTGGATTCTTGGAGCCCCTGGAAAGGTGTTTTATGCTAAGCAAGTATTTGACATTTCCCCTGACCTGCAAAAATTAAGAACAAAATAAAAGAAAGAGATGGATCCGAATCACAACTGATTAAGTTCACCAGAACTGTGTCCAAAGACCCTGAAGAGACCCTGCTAACAAGACAGATTCCACTGCACCTAATACTTTATTGAATTACACATTTTCTCAGCAGTCCATAAACTCTGAGCAAACTTCCCCCCCACCTGCTCTAGTAACCTATTCCAGTGCCTAAGTTCACCACTTTTTCTAACATAAGCACGAGCTCCTTGGCTGAAATGTAGGAGCATTCATTCTCAGGTGATGTTTCCCAAGTCCCAGAACATGCAGCACCAGCCCCTCAGAGCAGCAGCAAAAGCTGCAATGGCTGAGCTGACAGCTGCTGTTGTCAGGGGATGGTCTGCATGCCACCTCTCCTCCTTCATCCCAGCCTGTTTGTCTCCTCTCTGAATGAGATGACAAGTTTAAACAGAGGCAGTCATTAATTACATGGTTTGGTTTGAAGCTAGCTCAACACAGGAGCTAAAATAACCAAGACTTTTCAGCACTGCTACAGCACAAATGATGCACAACCCCCTTCAGAACTGTCTCCTGCCCAAATGTTCCTTCTCTTTGTCTCTGCAACCCTGAGCAGGTCAGGATGGCCCAGGACAGGTTTAGGCACAAGAACTGTGACACTGGGCAGTGTGGCTGATCCCTCTTTATGCTGGTCCCTCACCAGACTGGTGCCCAGCTCCTCAGAATTGCTCCACATGAGGGACACGCAGCAATGGGCTGGTGCAGCTCTTCCAAAAAGGAATATCTTCAATAACCTGGAGCAGCTTCTGCTCTTCCTAACCCCTCTGTTCACAGGAGTTACAGCTCCTTCTCCCTGGCAATGACTGCTAGCCCATGGACATCCCACACAGCTGCCACAGAGTGCGTCACATGAGAGGAGGTGGCTGTGCTGGATCCCCCTTCCCTCCCCATGCTCCCAAGGAGCCAACCCCATCCCTCCAGCTTCTGAGAGAAGGCCTCCAAAGAGGCTTTCCTAAAGAGCACACAACAACAGGCATGCTGACTGCTGGCAAGAAAGTCCAGGTAATGAAATATTGCTCATTTAATGCTGCAGGAACATGTGGGGACACAAATTCAACACACTGTGTCACCCTGGGAACGTGGGCCTGGGGGACTTGGACAGCTGAAGAGAATGTGCTGAATCTGCTGCCAACATGGGTGGGTGTGGAAGAGGTTTCACAGCAACTTCTGTGAGCCAGAGAGAAGTTTGGTAAGAGAATCCATGTTTACCCCTGAAAGAATTTTCTACCAAGGTCATTGACACAGAAAGCAAGAAAGAAAGAAGGATAAATAAGAGAAACCTGCAGCTGCCTATTCCAATAAGCACTTTGTGTTTGTCTCTCGTGACCAATGAGTAAACTGCAAACTTAAGAGTTTTGCAAGAATGTATAAAGAGCATACATGCTAGAATAAAAATGGTTTGAAGCCTTCTGAAAATGGAGTGTGTTGCTCTGTATTGTCTCCATCTCAACTACAATATGTGGGAAATGCAACCATGGCATGTGACACAGCCCTTGGCTCTGCTGAAGCCAGCAGGATCCCTGCAGAAGCACAAATGTGCATGGGTAGTGATCCATCTCTCCACGTTGCCAGTGCTGGGGCACAAGTAGCAAACTTCATGTGCTGGAGACAAAATTCTTCTGCTTTTGCTGTTTCTCTGAGCTCAGCAAGGCAGATGTGGTTAGTGCCACATCTAGTGGGGACAACTACCTCTGAAAGGAACCACAGCAATGGTCACAGAGATGCTGAAAGTCACCTGCAGGCAGCCAGCTCGTGTTTGGTTTCCCAGCTGAACCAGTACAGAGAGGCATAGCATCCCATCTGTCCCTTGCAAGACTCTGGGCAAGAGCACATCTGCCTCCAGAGCAGAGCTTCCCTCCTCTGCCCTCCTGCCCAGCCTTGTGCCCCTGCCAGCACAGGCACCTGAGGACACATCAGCCAAGGTGCAGGAAGCAGCTTGTCACACCCTGTCACACCTTGTCCCACCCTGTCCCACCCTGTCCCACCCTGTCCCACCCTGTCCCACCCTGTCCCACCCTGTCCCACCCTGTCCCACCCTGTCCCACCCTGTCCCACCCTGTCCCACCCTGTCCCACCCTGTCCCACCCTGTCCCACCCTGTCCCACCCTGTCCCACCCTGTCCCACCCTGTCCCACCCTGTCCCACCCTGTCCCACCCTGTCCCACCCTCTCACACCCTGTCCCACCTTGCCAGCTCTGGGGCAGCCTGACCATCAGTTCCTGTGAGCAGCCACCCTGCTGATGGGCTGGCACTTCTGGAATGGGAATTCTAAGCTGGTCTGTTCTGCTTTGCCCATGGAGACACTCAGGAGCCTGGCCCCTGGGGATTATTTTCTGTTCCAGTCCTTGTTTCTCCTCCTTGCAGCCTCACAGAAGTTAGCAGGATAACTAACTAGCTCTGCTGTGCACAAAAGCTCTGAATGTTAAATCCACCAAGTATCTGTCTCCTACACAGGAAATCTAACAAGGAGGCTGCCCTCTATACTTTCTCCTTTGTCAAGCATATGGGCTCCACATTATGCATGCAGGCTTTGTATAGCTGCCTGTTTCTCACACATAAATACTCATGAAGGAGAGACAGTCCATGCATCTTTATTCTGCAATTCAAATTATGCCTCATTTTTATCAGTGGAAATCCACTGTGGTGTAGTGAAGGCAGCAGTTACTCTATTACATCATGCAAGAGTAAAGTGCTGCCCTGGAATATCAGCATCTCTACATTCTGTATTTTCCCAACAAAAGGAATCCATTAAAAAGTCACACAGTGATGACAATTAAAGCTTCTATTACGAGGACACAAGTCAGCTCCCCAGCCATGGGAAGTGCTTCACTTGTCTCAGTCAATGGCTATATTAACACTCTCAAAAGATGCCAGCATAGTCTCTATGTCTAGATGTGTTGAAAATAATTTAAAAAACCCCACTTAATTTTGAATTTAAATAATGGCTACGTCTAATAATGTTTTAGAGTCAATATCACATGATAGCAGCTCTACTACTCAATAGGTAAATGATTTCTGTCTGCATTTATGGTGATATGGATTTATCACTTCAAAATTATATGAATATATTTCCTAAAAGGGTGAGATTTTTCAAGCAGCCCTTCAAAGAAGGCTTTGTGAGCCACTGTTTGGTTTTTAACACTGAAATCTTTGGAGAAGTTAAAAAAATCTCTGGCACTCTGGAAGTGCTGTAGACTCTGAATACACACGAAGGTGCCCTAGGAAAGAACTGCATCTGTGATTTGTAGGCACAAAAAAGGGGAAAATGACAAAAGTGGAATTCTAGGTAAGAGAAGGTGCCTTTCACTCAGCAGCCACTTAAGTAACACCATAAAGCTTTTCTCATCAGCTGTAGGTGTGCCAGCCCTGAGTGGCAGCACTCATTTTACCCCAGTGATTCACCTGGAGACTGCCCTGGCCCCTGTACAGAAGGGGAGAGGGAAAGGATAAAAAATCCCACAACAAAAAACAACACCCCTTTAGAGCACATACACTTACCTAAACCATGTCAAAGGAGGAAACATGTGCAGGTCAGAAGACATCAAGGAAACATGAAAAAGAAAAAAAAAAAAGAGGGAGCACATTAGTTGCAATTCCCATAGCCTTGATGACAGGAGCTAAGAGTGCCCCACAAAATCAGACTCAACCTTTATCAGAGTGAGCAAAGTGTAACAGAATAATTCTGCTCCAGTGCTGCCTTTTTGCTGTGTGTTAGTTTAGCAGTAGTGTGTGTGATGCATGCAGATAAAAAAGCAGAGAATTTAACCCAAATCCTTAGTGCACTGTGGATGGAACACAACTGTTGAGGTTTTTTTTTTTTGTTTTGGTTTTTTTGTGGTTTTTTTTGTTTTTTTGTTTTTGTTAGGGTTGGAATTAAAGTGAGACTATTTTTTGTTTGGACTTAAATGTTTATTAGTTTTTACTTATATTCTCACAAATTGTGAGTTTTATAGTAGTTTACTAATAAGTTAAAAATGGAGCTGTATCTCTGTCTACAAGGTTTTTTTAAGGATAAACTGTTTAATTAAGAATGACACTTAAATTATTTTTATTTTTACCTCAATAACTAACTACTCATGCTCTGTAATGTGGACTTTTTAATCTACTTACACAATACTACTTAAACTCATGAAGAAGGTGAAAAAGAAGGACCAGCCTCTATCTTAAAACTTTTATTTTATCTTATAGATATTACTATATTCTAAAACTTTAAACTCTGTGTTTTCTACCCCGTGATATCACACACTTCTATACAAACTCCACACCCACAATCCCAGTGCTATCATTCCATTTTGGAAGCCTTCTCCACAGCCTCAGGGCAAAGGCAGTGCTCTCTTGGGGGCACAGAAATCTAAAACTCTCAGCATGCAGGGTCCAACACACAGCTCCCCTGCAAGGCTCTCCGAGGCTTCCCACCCAAGCTGCTGGTGACTCAACACAGGTGGCCTGGCCACACCAGCACCCACTTTCCCTTCACATCCCACTGGCTTTGGTTAAGCACTTCTAGGAACCTGATTCCCATTGAGTCCATTAATTCTTAGCTGTGCTAAGTCTGGAGCAAATTTCAAGAGCAGACAATCATCAGGGAAAAAAATTGCTTCAGGAGAAAAGGAGAATTTTTAAAAGACAGGAACATAAGTAATTTTCAAAAAAATCTTTCTTTTGCATTATTGGGTTTTTTTCTCTTATTGAGGTTCCTGTTACAATGATATTTATTTGATACAATATAACTTTATTCTTTCACTCCATTGCATGACAGAAGTCTTAATTCTTAACAAAGATTTTGTATAAGAGCAGTCAGCTCTCACTTCAACTAGTTGCAGTAACTCACAACCCACATTTCTGCTGCAAATGACATCAACAGGTAGTAGGATATGCTTTATTAACCTTGACCACAAACATTTAACAACAAATTTCAGTTCCTGCTTTCTTTCCTTAAATCATGGATGGACATTTCCAACAACAAATGACCATACCATTGCTCCCCAATGTCTTCTTTCCCAGAGTCTTTAATTTTTGTCTTCTGATTCCTGCCAAAGCTTACTCTGATTTTATCTTGAGGCTTGCCATTGCTTTCATACAAAACTTCCTCGTTACCTCTCTGTTAGATCAAACAAATCTATCCTCATTTAAAAAATGGCCAGCACCTCTAGGGCATTCCTCCAGCCCTTCTGTGAGCAGAGGAGGATCATCAGTTTTCTATTTTGTCCATTCTCAGAGCTGGGGCAGCAGCTGATAGAATTATGAGCAAAATCCAAAACAAACAACAGTAAATAAATCCTTTGCAGTACAGAAACAGTCACCTACAGAAAGCTCTGCCTGGATGGGCACACTGATGGCAGACTGGGCAAATTCAAAGAAAAATCCACTGAGGATTACTAAATACAGTAGGAACTGCATATCTAGGGCAGGAAATTTCTTGTCTTTACTCAGGGGAAGGAGCATCCACCCTTGCCTTGTTTCAGTTATCTGTAGCCCTCTTTCCTTGTGTCAAGGTGAGCCTTTAATGTGACCCAGGACAGTGACATCCTGGCACTCAAATGTTGAAGCCTGGCTCTTCTCCAGGCTCTCTGTGGCTAGAAATCAGGGCAGGGCTCATCAGGACAAAAGGTGCTAAGGAAGAGAAAATGGAAAACAAAAAAAAGGGGGGAGAGTAGAACAGCTCCCCTTACTCCATGAGATTAATCAGAAAAAAAAAAGTGCAACCAACCAATCATTCAAAAGCAACTAAATAAACTTTCTGCACGTTTGGCTTAATCAGTAATATTTGAATTTTGAAGGAGAGATAATCCAGAATCCAAAGTAGGAAGCTTCCTTCATGTAACCACAACAATGAGGACTGGAGCCATGGGTCAAGTTGAGCTCAGCCTGTAAAACCTCAGTGCTCCATCCCACAGCCCCAGCACTGCCAGGGAAGGGCACTGCCTTCCCAAAACAGCATTTCTGCATAACACAGAGGGGCCCGAGGTTTAAAATCAACCAAGCAAATTATGACCCTCTACTCCCCAGCCTGAAGGTCTTCCTCCCCTCATCACCAGCAAACATCATTCCAAATCACTCTGTGTTAGCTAAACCAGTGTTTTCTTCCCATTTTCCCTAATTTTAACATAATCCACAAACGAACACGAGCAACTCTTCATGGCAGGCTAGGCTGGGCAAAGTGCAGATGCTCCTCCAGCACTGCCTGGTCTCTGTTAGCAATAACATTTTGGTCACTGTGTGGTTCTGCTGCCACAACTCAGCCCTGATTCAGGGCTCCAGTCCCACTGCCTGGTTAATGAGGATAAATGTACCTTTATCTTTACAAGGGGGGCTCCTGCAGGACTCGAGCTGCAGAGATCTGAAGAAGAAGAACTGTTGCTGGCTGCCTTCTGCAGTGTGGTAGAGACACCTACACACATTCCCACAGCCAGGCTGTAATAGCAATTAAGATTGGACTCGTGTGGCATTGCCAGGGAAATCATGCCAGCTCTCCAAGGCTGACAGAGCAGCAGGAGCAGCAAGGGAACAAAAAGGAGACAAAGCTATTGGTAAGATGAAGAGATAACAAAATTAAACATCTACAACATGAACTTCTCCCTAGCTTAGGATCAGATTAATATTTACAGCACAGCACAAAACTAACACAATGTGATTTAAACTCCATTTAAATCCCTCTCTTTTTGCATTTTTAAAATGCTAATTCCCACTTCCATGAGGACAAATGACTCCTCACACACACATCAGCAGCCTGATATCACTATCACAGGTATCACTGCAAGGGAACAAAGCCCAGTTAGCATTCTCCACTACAAGGAGTTTCTTACGGAAAATAAATTAAAAGGCAATGCTTTCTGCATACCTGGGCCTTGGCTTGCTGTGTCAAGACAGCAGAACTCCTTGTCTCAGCATTTAAGCAGGGTTTAATTCAAAGCCTTGGGCATAGAGTGACAGAGAAAAACAGCCCAAATAATTTTGTAGCTCAGGCTCAAATGATATCATCACTTGGCATTTCTGCTAAGTGCTCCCTCTTTTCTGGAGACATCCAGAAAGCTCCATGGGCAGGGATGAACAGAGCAGAACAGGAAAGGCTCTGGGTAAGATCTCACATGGCCTGCACAACCCAGGGCAAGGCCAGCTGGCAGAGGGACCTGCTGAGACTTTATCCCAGCAATCCCTGTGCAAGCTGAAAAGAAGATGAAAACCAATTCCACTCAAAACACATTTTTCAAAGGCCTTGATGACTTTCACTGCTCTCTAGAATAAGATAGCATTTCATTGAAATAAAACCACATGGTAAATGTTATGAGGTTTTTTTTCAGATTAGTCATAAAAAGGCCTGTGTGGAATGAAATTAGACTGATTCCTCTTAATTGTCACTAAATATTTTTTCTGTTTCTGTATGAAGTGGGCTGAATTTATATTGGGCACTGATGAAACTAGAGTTTTCTCCTCTAAAACATGTTTAAAAAGCATTCAGTATTCCACCTTAGGAGCTCCCCTATTGAGTGAACTGAAAAACAGTGATAAGATGTCTCCAAAAAAAGTTGGCTTTTCAGGGAGTAGAAGTGATACCTTTATGCTGGAATATTTGTTTTACTAAACACTGAATAGCATTTTTCAGAACTGAGAAGAAAATCTAAGGATTCATCACAACTAAGTGTCACATCAGCCATTCCATACAATCTTTGAAACCAACAGACAGTTTTGGGGCACTGGAATTTAATTTGTCTTCCTCAAACAAAGCAAGCATGGATATAAACCTTAACTTTTACTGAAATCAGCAGCTCTGACTTCAGTGACAGCAGAATTAGATCAACATCCTCCACTTTTTGGAATCCCACCTGCATTCAGTGCAGCATTGTTTATGACAAGCAGGACAGAGAATGGTTCTGAAAGGGTTACTTCATTACAGAGATGTTTACTTTACAAACAAACAAAAAAAATGAGGTGCTATTTTTACTAACTTTTCCTGTAAAGTGTTTGTCTTCCTTTCAGGTGTATATTTGTATTGAGGAAATAGGGTTTTTTCAAATGAGAAAGGGAAACCCAAAGGTTTGCTTTGACTGAAAAGTGGCACAGAGAGGCAAATGCATCCCTGAGAAGTTGAGAATGTGCTGATCATGATCAAGGGTTCCCAGACCCCTGTCCTGCTGTACAGCTACAGCACCATTTCACCTCCTGGGTCTCTTTTCTTCTCATCTTTGATTGCAGGAATCTGAAAGCAGGGACTGGCTGTTACCATATGATGCTCAACAGAAAAAAACCCCACTCATATTTATGCCATTTTATTCCACCAAATTACAGTGATTTTGCAGACTTCTCTCAGTATTTCTTCTCAGAATCTCTCTGACTTGATTTGGCAGAGCCAGAGTGAACAAGCACTTTGGAAACCAAAATCTGCCTTGTTTCAGAGAATTTGTCACTGCCCATGAAATCATAATCTTGGCTCAAGGGCAAGTAAAGCTGTGTGTTATACATGCTCTTTTCTAGTTTCCAAATGCTGCTGCTGATTGGGATGGGTGAAGCTGAGCTCTCAGCAGAGGTTCAGCAGCCCTGTCTGAGATGTCTGCTCACACCACCTCACCTGCTGTCACCAGCACTTCAAAAGGCCACTTTTAAAAAAGGCCACTCCTCCTGCCAGCCAAAATTACTTTCTCTGCCTGTGCCACACCTGCTGATGAACTACTGAAAAAAACATCACTGGGGGACAAAAACCCCAATTAACCTGCTTAAGAAAAGGTGATCTGAGTTTACTTGCTCTTCCCTGCTCCATGGTACCAACAGCTTAAAAATTACCTGCACACCAAGTACACCTGTGTGGCACCTTGGCACAATTGTCACAAGAAAGGAATCAGTGCTGAGTGTCTTCCCCACCAATGCTTGGCCAGTCACTCACAGCTCTCACTCTGCTTGTGGTTGCAAGGCAGCTTGAACCCCAGCTTGGTTTCTTCCCCAACCCTATAAACTGCATTAAAATAAAACTTTTTTTTTTTTTTTTTTTTTTTTTTTTTTTTTTTCTGTTTGACAGCTTCAAAATAAAGAAAAGTCTTAATTAACAAAGGGGTGTCAGCTCCTGAAAAGTGTTTTCCCTGTGATTACAAAAACATTTCCAAAGTCTTATATTTCTAGAGTCTTTCAAAAAGTCTGCATGAGTTTTCCTCCCTGGCCTCAGTCCTCACAGTACAAACTCTGTGGGTTATGAAACCTGTATTCAGACACAGACAATCAGAGATAAAGAAACACAGAAGATTTAGAGATCAGCAGGTATGGAAATCTAAACTTCCATGTCCTGATACTTGCACTCAGGTCTAAAACCTAGAGAGGGGGAAGAGACCTTACATTGTAGGTACACAGCTTCCTCAGGTTCTCCTAGGCTGCACTCTCATTTGTGCTTAGCAACTGGAGAAATACCAGACAGTCACAAGTCTCCTGGTATCTTATTGGAGTGAGAAACAGGAATTTTATCACTCATATTAAAAAAAGTAAACATTCTGCCCTCTTCTCTTTCCACTGCCTCAAATAAACTCCTCCAGCCCTGACATATGAAAAGCATTTGCCCAGGACACACTTTCCTGGCAAAACCAAAAATCCACAGGACTGCTGTGACATGATTATCCTGTTCCCTTGATCCTGCAGCAGAGAAGGGTCTAGTGGCCAAATGACACCATGCCAAGTTGGAGTGTGCCAAAGCAGCTCACTGCTCTCCTGTCTCAAATCCCACCAGACACCTGCCCTGTAACGAGCATGGCTGCTTCACTCCAGACACTTATCATGTGCCTGGAAAGGAGAAGAGTTAAAAACCAAAATCCTCCTGGGAGTCACTCAACTCACAGGAGCACAGCAGACATCACTGCTGTAGAGCCAGAGAAGCTGGAAGCTTGAGGGACCAGAGATCACCACACGCTGAAGGAACAGGGAGGACAGTTCAGCTGGAGTCAGGATCTGATGGTCCATAGGGGATCTCTGTAAAAATGACTGAACTGCAGTCCCAAGGAAGTTCTCTGCTCAGACTGAGCACAGCCCTGAAGCAATCTGGTGTGTCCATCAGCTCTGCCAAGGGAGAAGGACAGCGAAGGGACAGAAGAACAGCAGGGACAGGAATGCTCAAGCAAAGGTGAAACCACCCAGGATCTGTGCTGGTTTGGAGTTAGTTTTTCCATAGTGCTTTGTATGGCACTGTGTCTGCACTTGAGCAGGAAACAGTGCTGACAATCCAGGCATGTTTTTGTAATTGCTGAGCAGTGCCTGTCACACAGAGTCAGGGCCTTTTCTGTTCCTCACCCCACCAGGGAGGAAGCTGGGGGTGCAGGAGGAGTCAGGAGAGGACACAGCCAGGACAGCTGACCCAAGGGCTATTGCACACCCTATGGCATCGTGCTCAGCATGGAGGAGAAATGCAGTGTGATGGCATTTGTCTTCCCAAGTCACTGTCACACGTGGTGAAGCCCTGCTCTCTGGAGATGGCTGAACTCCTGCCTGCTGATAAGGGGGGAGTGTATTCCTTTGTTTGCTTTGCTTCTTTTTCTTCTTTGTTTTGCTTTAGTCTCACCTACTGAGCTGTCTTCACCTCCATCCATGAGTTTCTCACTTCTGATTCTCTCCCCCATCAGTGGGGAGTGAGTGAGCACCCGTGGGTTAAACCAGCACAGAGCCCTGGTGGGGTGAGGCACAGCCATGGGGAAATGGGAAACACACAGCCCTTCATGAATAATCCACAAAGACACCAATACCTGCAGTACAATGAAGGCAAGAAAACAGACACATCACCAAACCAACACATGGACAACCTGGGAACAAGAAAAAGCCCCACTGTTCCTTTCATGTCGATATAAAGAAGTCTAAGCAGCCCTCAGACTTCCTGTGAATATATTCCTGCCTGGGTGGCAGGAGCAGCACAGTTATGTAATGTACATGTGGTTTTCAGATTCCAAACAAATACTTTTATGCCAAAGTGATATATAGGCCAGCTACAGTCAGAAATGAAAATGCTGCTCATGAAGGTATTGTCCTGTGCATCAGGAACAAAAGGAATAAAACAATCTTGCAATAATTTCCCTAGAGCTGGGAAAAAAACCCAAAAACAAACCCAGCTAACTGTTCTCTGCACCATGGTAAACTCATTTTGATTCATTTTGATAGAGTGAAACATAACATGCCTCCAATTAAACTCACTCCAAGCTTAAGGGACACCTCTCCTATCCTTCAGAGATAACAGGAGTGACAAAGAGGAGACACAGAGGTCCACATCTGTATCTCAGCCCACTTATTTCAGTAAGCTTTTAGCACAACACAGCAATGGTCATTGGAAGCCCATCTTTGCCTGTTGGAGTATAATTTTAACACCTCCTAAAATTTACAAAGGCACTTCTACCAGCCTGTCTAAACCATCCCAAGCCCAGCTGCTCAGTAGAGAAGCTTGCCAACTGTCTGTAAAGAGCAGCACATCTTTAAGTTACTGCACAAACAAAGCGACATCAATTTTTCTGAACATCGTTACAAGCCACTAGATCTTATTGCAGCAGGGCTCAAAGCAGCAGCAAAATGACAGCTGCCATCTCTGTTGTGAAAAAGGACTCCAAGAGAAAAATTATGCCTTGGTTTCAGGCATTGTAGGTGTACACAGCACCCAGTTTCTTCTCAGCAACCTAGCCCTTTCAGGTTCTGTTAGGATAAGGCAAAGCACTCTCCCCTGTACAAGCGAAAAAAAAAAAAAAAAAGATTTAGATTTGGAGGTGCAGTTTGCTGCAGGATCAGGCTGTAGGCAGAGACATCTTTGTGCAAAGAATAAATTTTCATTAACCCACTCTTGGGGTTTTGTTTGTTTGTTTAAGCCTGACATTTATTAGGTTTGAAAAAGTACGTGTTTGTGGTGTAGGTGTACCAGTGGCATAAGCAACTTCAAAACACATACAATTCTCTGACAAGTGAAATGAGCAGGGAGGCATTTCACCCCCAGGGATCTCCCTGGCTGAATTTAACTGCAGGAAGCTCCCATGTTTTGACCTTGCTTCCCAGCCCTTCAGGTTGGTGTCAGAGGGAAGCAATGCCTTCCCCAGCCCAGGCATTGCTGCACACCCTGTCCATATGCCAGGGTGGGACACAACCCCTCACCACAGGAAAATGATCTGCACCTGGAGGCTACAGAATAAACTTTCTGCCAGGTGTGGGCATTTTTCCTAGGGAATCTTGATTGAATTTTTTGTCCCTGTAGGAGGGACCCGAGATGGACACGGGGGAGCTATGCCATGGCTATAAAAATGGGAGAAGGTTCCAGGTCCTGGCCACATCCTGGGTGATGCTGGGTCTGCTCTCCATGCTCTGCTCAGCAGCAGGGCTGAGGGCAGAGAGCTTGGCTGTAAAATGAGGATTTCACAAGCCCCGAGACACAACTCAGCTTCCCTCCCGTTTTCCCTCCTGACCAGCCAGAAAGGCAGACATTTAATATCCAGGCTCATTACTCGTCCTAATGAAATGTCAGCAGCAAACACACAGGTGTTTAACTGCTGCTGGAATGCCTGCAGATGCCAGCAATCCCTCAGGCAGGGAATCATCCCAGTCAAGAGCCTTGAAAAGGTCACAAAGGCAGTGCAAGGTCGTAGGAGACCTCTGACCTTCATTTGCTGTGCTGAAGGAGCTTTAGCTCTCCCTCCCTTTGCTTTGCCAAGCCCCCAGAGCATTCCCTGCTCTCCCCCAGCCCTCTCTGGCAATGCAGCCTCTCAAGGCTTCTTTTGCCTCATTCAAAACAAGTGCAAATGTGTGACCTGACCGGGACCCAAGAAAGGCAAGTCACAAACAGCCCCTGAAAGGAGCTGCAGCTCTGCCTCCCTCCCTCCCTCCTTCCCCTCTCCTGCTCTGCTCCCCTGAGATGTTCATCTGCATTACAAGCCCCGAGCTGGCTAACAGCATCCTTGCAGAGCGGGGCAGGGTATGATTTATGGCTGAGGGCTGGGAGCCACAGAACTGGCTGCAGGCCCTGCGACCAGGCAGGAGCAAAGGCAAGTCACAAACAGCCCCTGAAAGGAGCTGCAGCTCTGCCTCCCTCCCTCCCTCCTTCCCCTCTCCTGCTCTGCTCCCCTGAGATGTTCATCTGCATTACAAGCCCCGAGCTGGCTAACAGCATCCTTGCAGAGCGGGGCAGGGTATGATTTATGGCTGAGGGCTGGGAGCCACAGAGCTGGCTGCAGGCCCTGCGACCGGGCAGGAGCTCTTTGGAAGGAATCCGGGGGGAAAGGAGCCACCAAGACCTGGAACAGAAAAAGGGCAACAAAGAGGAGACCAGGGGGCTGATTTAGGCAGGTTCCTTCCACTTGCAGCTTAAAAATTACAGATATAAACAATGTTAAATATTCTACCTAGCTTGCCTTTCCTGAAAAAGGGAATGGGGGTAGGGAAAGTGTTGGATTGCTCCCTTTTCTGACCCAGAGATGGGGCAAATGAGAGGAGTTTTAAAAAATTTTATTCTATTTTCAGTCTCATGAGAAGGGTGAGACAATATAAATTTTATAATTCGTGTTCCCACAATCAGAAGCTAACTATTTCGTAATTATAAAACACTGTAAGTTTTTTTTGGCCTATCAGCTTTTTGTCACATTATGCTGTAAATGCCTTAAAGCCAATCATCTAAAATTACCCTTTGTGGGTCTTGCTACAATGCATCTTTCACAGTTCTGTTTCTCTAAAGTATCTTGTCTTATTTGCAAGGCCATCCTTTGAAACTTGTTTCTAGTTCAATTTCTCTCTCAACAATGTCTGTCCTATTCCATGGCATTTCTAAGTCAGCATTTCTTATCTCAAAGTTTGCACACAGATGCACACACTGTGTGGGCCTTCTGTCAAGTTTTGAGAATTTTCTACAAATCCATTTCCCACAGGAAAGGACAGAGTTGCTAGACAGTTGTTTTATTTTTCTCCTGCTCCAAGTCACACACCTAAAAAAGCCCACAGGTATTTTGGACAGCTGGAGGCTGCCGTTGCAACTGTGCAGCATTGTTAGAAAGCAGGACAAAAAGGAAGGGAAAATAAAAAGCAACATTTTCAATAAAGCAGCCAAAGCCACAGGGGTTTTTAGCTTCTGGCATCAGCTGCAAGCACACAAGTATTTGGCAAGTCCCATCCTGCTCCTTGGTTGCTGCAAAATCACTGCACCTTTTGGCACAACTGCAGCATCTGAGCAGAGCTCGACCAGAAGGAATACAGCAGGGCACAGAAAGAGCTTGTTAACCTGCACTTACCTGGCTTGGCTCAAATAAATTCTCTGCAGAAACCACATTAAAATGTAACCGCTAGCTGACAGGTTTGTTGTTTACTTCAACAACACCTGCAGCTCTATCTTGGACTCTCAGAGAAAATACTATACATGAAGCTATGAATTTCAGTTTCTGCTCATTTATGCCTGACTGAAAGATTCTCTGGTTGTCTTCAAAGTGTTTGAGCTCACCTAAAAAGTGAGATGAGGAATTGCAGCAGCTTATGAAACCAACTGACCTTTTTCCAAAGTAGAGGGGAGCCAATACCTACAAACCCACAAATGTTATGCTCACTGGGCACAAAAATCAAGTGCTCATTTTGGAATAAACACACACACACAAAAAAACCCAAAACCCTGAAGAAAAAGGGTTTATGAAAAGACAATGATACAAAGCATTTAAAAACATGTATATCAATAAAACTCCTTTTGGTTCACATGGGCTTGGGTTTTTTGTTCAAGCTTGTGCTTGGAATTTTTTTGCCTCATTCATGGTGCACAGTAAATGAACAGTACAGTAAAGTACAGTAAAGTAACCTGCTTCTTTCCATACAGAAACGCTCTCTGGGTCTACTTCAAGTTGTTTTCCTTTGGACTTCCCCTTTTCTTCACTCTCTTCTCCTACCAAAGAGCGCCGTGTCAAAGACACCGTGAAATCCTTACTGACACTTCCTACTTCTCCTTTCCCACAGCCAGAATAACACTGCTGCTGCTGGAGCCAGGATCTGAAGTAAAAAAATCTTTGCCAAACCTGCAAACATGGGATGAATGCTGAGGGATTGCTCCCATCTCAGAGCTCCCTGGTGCTCTGGAGGACAATCACTGCACTGTGCTCCTTCCTCCTCTCCCCAGTGCAGACCAGGGTGATGGGATGAAGAGCAGCACCCTGTCCTGGAAGGGGCAGAGATCAGGATCTCAGAACACACCTTTGTTTTGTCCTGGCTGTGGTGCAGACACCAGGAAATTCAAAAAACTCTCCTGCAGCTCACACACCTGAGCTGCCCAGGTGTGAGTACCCTCTCTGCTCCAGCTGCCCAGCACACACAGAGGCTCTGCAGCCTCTCAAACTGCTATTTATACAAATAAAGAAATGAATTCTCACAGGCAGGCTCGCATTTTTGCAAACTGAAATCTATTTGGGCAACTGCTCAAAGAACAACTAAGGATTATAGTAAAACCACTCCTGTAATGCCAGGGCTTCCACTCACATGACCCCTATGACAACTTAATTAACAGTTCAGTTACTTGGGTCAGGTCATTCTATTCTCTTCACAAGACCTACATCAGGACTGAGCCCTGTACATGGCTGCTGGGCACAGGATTTCCCAAGTAAATGGGGGTGTCAGAACTGTTTTAAAATTCTCCCCTCCTCTCCTGTTAATTCTCTCTACAAATCCTTTTCCCCCTTTTAATTTCACCACCGTAGTCATTCATTGGCAGGCAGAAGTTGGCCCAGTAAATTATTCTCAGCTCAAAATACTAAGCTTTCAAAGAAAAATGTGAGTAAATTCCACATCAGCCCTGAAATTCCCTTGAGTTTATGAGAGGTCAGGGCAGCACCAGGCAAAGCAGGGAAGAAAAAGGTTTACACATTCCTGGCTACAAATACTCTTTCCCTTCCTCCTTCCAGCCCCCAGCACTGAAAAATCTCTGTATTTCAGGAGCAGAGGTAGTAGAATAATTAGAAGTCGGACAGTGATGAGAACTGCTCTTTGAAAATCCAATCTGGCCCTTCCTACTCCTTTTGGGAACAGGAACACAAGGTGACAAAGGACAGTGAGCAGAAACAGAGCACTTCAGTTCCCAGACTATACTGCATAGTTAAGCCATCTCATATGCAAGCAAAGCAACAGAAGTATGCTAAGTGCATAAAGGGGAAGTTTTTGCTTCTCTAGTGAGCTGCTTTTCTTTTTTAATATCAGTATGAAGAGCATAACAAATGTTCTGTTTACTCTGTTTGCTTATATTTCAGATATTCAAATAGTTCAACACATCATTCACCAAACTCTGATATGAGATGGCAAATGCATTTCTACAGCAGAGAGCAGCAGCTGGCTGTGCTGAGATGTGCACACTGCAGAGATACTCAAAGTTCATTTTTCACATCAGAGGTTTCACGCTAATGAAGAAAACAGGAAGTGGTTGCCTACAGCTGAAGCCAGCAGCAATCCATTACAAGGTGAAAAGCCTGAGGTTCTAAATGCAAAGAGTCTCTTTCAGACCATTTTGGTACTTTCTGTAATTCTACAAAAGACACCAAGATGAAGACCATGAGCAGTGCTTACAGCTGTGAGCATTTAGCTCTTGTGGGTCTAATGATTTATTTGTTTCTATTGCTGTTCAGAGCAGTACCTTGATTTAAACAGACAGCATGGGCAAGTGGAGAAGATGCAGATCTAAACCATGGCTTTGATCACCACCAGCTTCTTCCACAGCACTGCCAAGTCCTTTGGGAAGTCTGCAGGGCTTGTGCCACAGCTCACCATTCATCCAGCATCCAGCAAGACCCTACTGCCACTGCCCATCAACCTCAGGAACAACCTCCTCAGAAGTGCAGCCTGTGACCCACTGCTTTACAAAATACACCTTGATGGCACAGCTCCTGAGCCAGCTCAGCCAGTGCTGAGGGAGGGATGTGCTGCAGGACTCTTGGGCAGCTTATATTTTTCCCTCATTTAGATTTTGTTTTTTGGCCTGAGAGGGTTCCCAGTCTCTTAACAGAGGTCTCCCTTCTTCCTTTCTGTGGGTACCATGAAATCCCACTTGCTAAAGCAAAACTTCATAAAAATGTTTCTCAGACACATTTTCTCTCTTTGCCAGGTACCAGAATGCATCACTTTCCAAGAATATCTTTTACCAGCATTTCACAAGTCCTCAGGCAAGCCAAATTCAGCTCTGTCACAAAATGTCCACTTTGTGCCTCATGTAAATCCCAGCTGGACATCAGATAGCACCACACATTTCATTCTGTGTATTTATTTATAACTTTGAAAGTTAAAATTAATTTTCTCAGAGACTCCCAATATGACTGAAAAAGCAGATCACATGCAGTGGGAGAATTGCAGGGGAAGCATATCCCTCATGGTCTTTTCCCTTTCTTAGCATGTATTAAAGGATTCATATTCACTTCTCTGGTAACACAATATTGGCCTTGTTTTCAAGGTCAGAAATTCCCTACACAGACTTAGCCACTGCTTTCCATCCCAGTATCTGCACCTCTGTTCTCCCTGCTAATGGCATCTGCTGAACACATTGAAATATCAGATCATGGGGTCATTCTGAAAGTTGGCTTACACACTTTAAGAGACAGACAGAGCTCAAAGACACTCTGTTTTGGCACAGAACCATGATAAAAACTGAAATAGTATGTCCAAGAGCAAAAACTTATATATTAGGGGAAAATAGAGTACAAAAATGCTGTTAACCCCATCTCTGCACCCTGTTTCTTAATTCCTGAGGGAAAATTAGACTATTTTTTAAGATACTGATGGTGACTTCTCTACACTGACAATTGGCACAACTCTTCAAACCTAAGGAAGGAAATAGTTATGGACTGACTAAATAGGAAAAAAAAAAAGATTAGCAAAGAATTTCAGATGACATTTCTATCAGTCCTAGCCAGCAGGTGCTGCTCTGGCAATAGGAAGTTAAGAGTTACAAAAGCTTCATAAAAACAACTGCACCTAATGAAGACAAAGAAACATCATATGGATGCAGAAAAATGAACAATTAAAATGACAACTGTTACATGGAGAAGAAAACCATAAATATTTCAGCCCTATTCTTATTGATGCTGCGTGTCACAGCTCCATTCTGTTCTGTCATTACATCCTCACTGGCTAATTTCACCAATAACAACCTATTAACAACATGTTGACTTCAAACCATTGTTATCTCTTCTCCTCCCATTCTCTGATATTTGACACTGAAATTGTTCCAAGGACATTTAAAACAGAAGGAACTAAATAATAAAAGTTTCTTGCCTCACTCCAGTGTAAAAAGCAGCCCAAACATGCTGTAAGTAGAGGTGAAAAGGAGAAAGTCACAAATATTTTTAGAGTTGATTTTTTTTTTTAAAATAATTAACTGAATCATTGCTCAACATTTGCCCCACCCCCTTACTTCTGTAACCTCTCCTCTTTCTAAACCACTCCCAGTCCAGAGGGGAAACATAAGGGGCTTTCTAATCATGGAATATTTATGGACCTGGAGACCTGGGAGCCTTGAAAAGAAGGAAGATTCATGCATAATACAGGGACAGGGCTTGCTGTATGAAAGGACAAATTTACCACAGTGGCAAAATGAACTAAGAGGCATAAAACCCATTAAAAAAAACCAGAACAAACCAAAATCAAACCATGGCTTACAAGTTATGAATACTGGACAAGAACCAAATACCAGAACTAGTTACCAGCATACACTGGACAGAGTAATGACATTTCCTATTCCAATTTATTAGCTGATAAATGATCAAGCTAATTAAATTAACCTTTTCCCACCAGCAGTTAGCTGAAAAGTTCCCTCCCCTCTTAATTACAGGGAGATTAGGAGAAACTAGAAAATAACTGCAAGTAATTTATACCATGGAAGAACCCTCAATTCTTCAACAGAACATAAAACAGATCAATCACCAGGCACTGCTCTCTACCTCCAAATAATGAGTGAAACAGAATGATTGGTCCAGTGACTGCCAAAAAGCCAAAACAAAGGTGTTCACACCATTCTTTCCTCTCGCTGAGAGGCTGTATGCTCAATTCTGCTCATTCTTTATCAGCACAATTCCAGTCTTATAACGAGAAGGTATAAAAGCAACACTTTTTTTTTTCTTTTTTAACTCCAGCAAATAAGAAAATGAAAAATAAATAATAAATAAATAAGTAAATAAATAAACAAGAATAAATAAACAGAACATGGGCCATTGCAGACATCAGGGGTGTGTCCCACAGACAGACTATAAAGCTGTGTTGCAGGCCAACCACATGGAAAAAAAAACAGCTGTGAAGGTATCCTGCCTTCCTTTAGCAAGCTGAGAATAGGGAAGGAAAACCTCCTCCTTCTCTACAGAAAAGGACAACCTTCACATCCCAAACTCCTTTTGTCTGCTGATTGTGGAGGTCTAAAATGCAGAGTCCAAAGACTTACAATCCCCACGTGACCACAATACATGCAAAAATACTCTTCACTGTGTGACCACAACCTGATGTCCTTCAACATTGCCTGAAAACAACCATTACAGCACCACATGTCTTTTCCTAAGGAGATTTCACCTCTCCAGGGTTTCATGGGGAAGGTTTCTAGAAAACCTAGGTAAAGAAGCAGGTGTGGCATTTCCCCTTTTCCAGTTTGCACAATTTCCTTGAGCAGCTGCTAATGGACACAAAGACCCTGCCCCTCCACCAAATTTTAGGATAAAAACTGACTCAAAGTGTAACTCCATCTAACAATGAAGTTTCCCAAAGACATTCAAATGAAACAGTAATCCAGGCCTGAAGAAAGGAAGTGCAAAAGTCAAAAAACAACCACATAAAAATCCCTTATTTTCACCCTGTTACAGCTGTGGAGCTCACAGGGACACCAATTGGTACATCAGGATGGTAGAACATAAATAATTTTGAAGCTATAAGCAAGCTTGGTCAATCTTACTTGGCTTGGGTCTTTCAGAGCCACCTTAAAACAGGTCAGGATATATAGAGGAGCTGAGAAAGCAAAGGCTGAACAGCACCTCTGGCAAAGTTTGCACCACTGCAGATGCAAGAGGAAATTGCAGAGCCCCCAGAGTGGTTCCCTCCTTCTGAAATCCTGAATTTCCAGGTTCTGAGGCAGCTCCAGAGTGAGCTCCCCATGGTTCATGCCTGGTGCTGAGCTCCACGTGGCTTTACTAGAGGGCAAGGAAATAGAGTGTTCATAAATCACCCTGGCACCAGCCCTGGGAGCAGACACAGTGAGTATTTTTCTGCTTTGTTCTTGTTTTTTTGCAAGCTCTGAAGCAGCCCTGAGAATATGAAGAGAACGTTGTCATTTCAACTTTCTCTGAGAAATAAAATTAGAATGTGCCCTTCAATTCCCTTGGAAAAGCATCTGAGTCCAAGGAAGTCTTTTATCAGGATTAGAGGTGAGACTGAAAGCAAATGGTCTCTCTTAGCTGGTAAAAAAAATGCATTCCATTTCTCAACCTCCCCGCCCCCTGGGCCAAGAGTTTCAAGCATATTTGACATGTTTTCCATCTAGACAGCAATACAGCATTTCTACCCACTTTCTTTCTTCTTCTAAGTGGCACAAGTGCACAGTGTTTCTTTCTGAAATTTATTTTTAAATTGAATTATTTTTTAAAATTGAATTTATTTTATTTTTGAATTTATTTTAATTTGAATTTATTTTTTTAATTGAATTAATTTTTAAACCTGAATACTCTGGGATTTTTATCTTGACTTCCCATGTTCTAATTTGTTAAAAAAAAAAAAAAAGAAAAAAGGAAGGTATATATTATGAAAAAAAGCTGTTTGCAGTAAACTAGAAAGTGCTTATGGGGTTGTTTTTTTACTATTTAGGATTGCCATTACTATTACAGTAGAACCTAGAGGTTTTTAAGCAAGATCTGCCATTCTAACTTTTAGGACATACACAAAGCAAAGGCTCACCCTGGCCCAAGGCACCTCCAATACTTACAAAAATCCCAAAAGAAACAGGAGGTGAAAGTGAACAGACACATGCTAGCTAGCAAGGAAAACACAGAAAGGGGGTGAAGTTTTCTTGCCCAGTGCTGTGAGAAGTCAGGGGAAGAGAGATGGAATAAAATGCAATGTGCATCTCCCTGAACTCGTGCTGTGATTTCCAACAACCTGAATTGGAGTCCTAGTTACAACCTTGGGGATGCAGTAGAAAAAGCTCCCCCTAACAAATCTACAGCACAATAAATAAAACCTTTTAATCACCCACAGATCAACTGTAGCAGATTTTTGCAGCGTTTAATCATTTCAATGCTTCTGAATTTTTGGATAAAGAAGTATTTTGAAAAATCCAAGCAATTTAGACTCAAAAGAATTTCCTGAGCTAAGAGAAGTGAATACTGACTTCCAGATGCTCTTCCACTATTTAGAAAATACATGCATTGATTGTAAAAACCACTGTATTTTTATTTTCCTCTTAGAACGTTTGAGTTGTGCTTGCAATGATTGCTGTTGGTCAATGAACTGCAAGGTTAAGTAACAGCACATGTGTGGAAACAACAGCAAACACTGCAATGAAAGCAACTGCAATAAATGCTTAGAAAAGAGTGAAGTAGGCAGAAAAATGCTTGTTTGACCATTTCCACATGATGTTTGTTTTCAAATTGTCATCTCCTCTTTTGCCTAAAGTCAAAAAAGTTAAACTCTTGCAGTTTCAACTTAAGGATGTTTTCAGTATCTTGTTTTATTTCTCCCCTAAACAAATCTGTATTTTTCTAGAATATTTTTGTAGAAATGGACAGAAACATAAGAGAAGTAACAAAGTGTAATTTAAGACCTTGGTTTAATCTTAACCAAGACTGGTGGTCCAGAGGTTACCAAGTGCCTGTGAATGCACAGAGGGCTCCTCCTCCTCCTCCTCCTCCTCAGCTACTCTCTTCACCCTCCATTGCCACAGCTGAGTGTAACTGCTTCAAAATCACTGTGGAAAAAGCAGCACACTACATTTTAATACAGATTCAAAGAAGGCACCTGGAATTACTATTTACCCTGCCCCTCCACCGAATTTTAGGATAAAAACTGACTGAAAGTGTAACTCTATCTAACAATGAAGTTTCCCAAAGACATTCAAATGAAACAGTAATCCAGGCCTGAAGAAAGGAAGTGCAAAAGTCAAAAAACAAACTATATCCCTTGAAAATGTATTCCCCAACCACTCAAAAATCCCTTATTTTCACACTGTTAGAGCTGTGGAGCTCACAGGGACACCAATGGGTACATCAGGAGGGTACAACATAAATAATCCCACCCCCAGCAGGTGCCAATTCATCCCATTTCTTTTCCCCCCCCAGGTGAACATGCAGAATGTCTAAGCCTTGGAAGGCTCTACCAAATCTTCAGAGAGCTTCTGGCAATATTTGGCTTGGGAAGGGAACAGTTTGTACTCTGCAAACAGGCAAATGCAATGGAAGAGTTTCAGGGAGATGACAAATCATGCACAGATACAAATGGAGCTGTCCACACCAGTTCCACCTTTCTTGCTTTTCTCTTTCTTTTATCCCTCTGTCGCATCTTTCTCCAAGAAGGATTTTGGTTCCTGCTCTCTGTGACTTTTCAAGGGAACTGTCACAGATGCAGACTGCAAGCAAACAGTGTATTTTCCTGATCAAAATCAGTCAGATGTATTAATTGGGTGTTTTGGCTTTACATCTTCAAAGCATGTGTAGGAGTCACTGCAGTGGTCCCACTACTGTTTGAATTAGTGATCTTGTGTCAAAGAAAGGTGGGCTCCCTTTTCTGTACTTCATTTGTCTGTGAGAGCTGAAGTGCTGTGTTCTGGTCTCAAATTTCTTTTTGCCTGTCCACTTAGCACTGCTGTCCTTTCTTATGACAGTAACCAGGAAACCTGCTGTCACGAGCAGCCACCACTCTCAGCAACAGCCCAACACCCTCTCTCCCTGGAAGGTGCCACAAAACCTTGCCAAAGATTTGGGTTTTCCCACCTTGCTCACTTTACATGCTCACAAACAGATCCACATTAACAAATTCCAGAAATAATTACATTAAAGATAGAGGCAGCAGAAACAGGAGGAAGAATGTCACAGGGATGAAGGGACTCCTTAGGAATTGTGGAGTCTTTCACCTAATTAATGAGGCTGAAGAAATTCCAGCTAACATATTTCATGACAAACTTGCCCCCCACGTTTTTGCATTTATATCCAAGTGGCATCTACTCATATTCTACACCTATTGCACAATTATGTGCATATACATAATGTATACACCCTAGCACAGCAGGAGCACTTAAGATCTGTTTCTATTTGCAGAGGAATTCATTATGGGAAACAGAAGGCTCTTCTCTGCGAGGAAATTTGTCCCAATGGACGTAGGAGTGGTTTTCTCTCCCTTCTCCCCTTCTTTTGCTATTACTCATTAAATGGATAATTTCCTTTTATAAACAAAGGAGTATATACAATAAGTAGGCATGTTTGGATAGATCATTAATGAAACTATAGTCTCCTCATCTGGCAGCCTGAAAGATGAAACCTAAACCCAGGGCTCAAGAGCCAATCCTTTGTCAGCTGGAGCACCCAGCCCCTCTCTGAGACCTTCAGACTGCCTGGCCAGCAGCCAAGTATCTTTTAAATACCTCATAGGCAGAGTGATGATTTCAGCAGAAGCTGCTTACATGTGGTTTAGAGAACATAAATCTTTCCCATTTCACTGTTCTATACGGAGATCTCCAAGAATATTCTCTCTACAGTTTACCTTGACTGTTTCTTAAGGAAGTTTACCACAGATAGATTTTGACTACAGCAATTCCTTAGAAAGCTGTTGTGGTTTCTGAAGCATCAAGCTCATTAACAGTAAGCCAGAAACTTCAGCCAGCTTGCAATATCTAGCTTTTTGTATAAACAATCAGGTGATTGTTAGGACATTGGCCAGCAAAAGTAAAACAAAACCATGTAACCTGGCACTTTGAGAAGTGTTCATAAAACACAGCTCATCACTGGGGTGACCCCTGTGTTGAAAACATACTCTATTTGCTAAGTTTCAATATTCTTTTATTTATTATCCTTTTTTTCAGCATTGTCAGAATCCGTACTGTTGTTCCACAAAACAAGCTTTGATTTACTTTTCAGAATGAGCTTAAAACCATTCCGGTGTTCCAAGGTGCTCAGAAATCACCAAATCAGGTGAGAAGAGTGCCTGAAGAAATACATTTAAAATACATGGGTAGAGTATATGCTCTCTGCTGGGAAAGCTTTCACAAAATGCAGGACTCCTTGCAGCTTTTGGTTGTTTTTAACCTGTGCAGTGTTTAGGGGCTGGCCAGACACCAGGCACCCAGGACAGCTGCCCTCCCCCTCCCCTGCCACAGCTGGACAGAGGAGAGAAAATTTAACAAAGAGTTCATGAGCTGAGATAAGGACTGGGAGAAAACATTCCAAGGGCAGAACAGGCTCATCTCAGAGATATAAAGTAAATTTATTACTAACAAAATCAGAGCAGGAAAACTGAGAAGTAAAATAAGCCTTTAAGAACACCTTTTTGCCCTCAAACCCTCCCTCCTTCCCACTGACAGTGCAGTGGACAGGACAGGGGGGTTTGGGTCAGTTCATCACCCGAGATTTCTCCCACTGCTCAGGGAGAGGAGTCCTTCCCCTGTGAGACCATGGGGTCCCTCCCGTGGGAAACATTTCTCTGTGAGCTTCTCCAGAGTGGTTCCAATCTCACGAGCAGCAGTCCTGCCAAAACTGCTGCAGGGTGGGTCACTCTTCCACGGGGTACAGCCCTCCAAGGACAGGCTGCTCCAGCCTGGGAGCAAAGGCCCTCTCTCTCCACTGGATCTCCCACTGGATCACAGCCCCCTCCAGGCATCCACCCTTTCCAGCATGGGCACCTCCCCCATGGGCTGTGGGTGGACTCTGCATCCCCCATGGATCCCCAGGGGCTGTGGGTGGATCTCTGCATCCCCCGTGGATCCCCAGGGGCTGTGGGTGGATCTCTGCATCCCCCATGGATCCCCAGGGGCTGTGGGTGGACTCTGCATCCCCCATGGATCCCCAGGGGCTGTGGGTGGATCTCTGCATCCCCATGGATCCCCAGGGGCTGCAGGGGCCCAGCTGTCTCACTGTGCTCTCATCATGGCTGCAGAGGAATCCTGGCTCTGGCCCCTGGAGCACCTTCTGCCCCTCCTTCCCCACTGACCTTGGTGTCTCCACCTTGTTTCCCTCACATGTTCTCACATCTTCCTCCTCTGGCTGGAATTAAAACTGTGCCACAAACTTTGTTTTGATTTCTTCTTAAATCTGTCATCACAGAGGCATTACCAACCTCTCTCTCCTTGGCCCAGGCTTGGCCAGCAGCATGTCCATCCTCAGAGCCATCAGGGACTGGCTCTGCTGGACATGGTGGAAGCTCCCAGCAGCTTCCCACAGAAGCCACCTCTGTGGCCCCCCCCCAGTACCAAGAACCAGGCTGTGCAAAACCAACACAGCCTGGAATTATCCTCTCAGATAAGACATTACAAGCTGCCAACTGTTCCCAGCTCAGAGCAGGAGGGGAAGATTGCACCTGGCCCCCCAGAGGGGTAGGGGAGCTTTGGAGTGAGGCCCATGCAGCTCGGGTAGTTTGAACTCTGTGATCTTTTTCTGTAGAGTGTTACCACTAATCCTTCTTTATTCCACACATACATCCACTTTCCCACCAAGGCAGAGTGCAGATAATTGCAATCCGATCAGGGGTTTGATTTTTTCTTTAAATGACTACCAAGTGCAAGTGCTGGAGTTCAGCTCCTCAGAGAGGCACAGGGAAGGGCTCAGCCCGTGGTGGCCAGCTGCTCTCTCTGGCCAAAATCTTTGCGTAGAGACATAGATCCATGTACAAACTCTCTTCATTTTCCTATTTTACTGTGAATGGAATCTCAGACTTTTTAAAAAAATCCAATTCTTAGTTGCAGTTAAGAATAATTAAATCTCCCACCTTTAGCAGCAAACACCATAGGATGAAGGCTCCACCATCATTCTGGCCTGAGTTATTAAAAGATATCTTCACTGCTGTCTGGGGTCCCCTACAGCCTGAAATGGCATGTTAGACTGGGTCTAGTAAGTCTAAGTTTCTTCTCCAGAAGGCTGCTGACAATGTCTGCCCATAGCAGTGAACCCTGTTTTCCCAAAAGGTCTGTAAGAGCTTTAAGCACTACACAGGGAACACTTCTGGCTGGAGAAGTGGAGGACCACACCTCACATCCATGGAGTGTACCTGGGCAGGAGCTCAAGGGGTTCAGCCTCCCAGCAAAGCACCAAAATAACAATCTAAAGTCAAGAAAAGTTTAGGCCCAAGAGTTCTTCTAGAAGTGCACATCATGAAAACTGTGACTTTAAAAAGGGATAATGAGTTATGAAAGAAATCGTGAAGTCGGGGTCGTTCCTTGAGGACAGTTTCTGGTTTCTGTTGCCCAGTTCTTCATCTTTCACAACAATTTAAAGGTTCTGCCTGGCTGTGTAATGCTCTGATGAACATTATCAGCTGAAGATCTTTGTCTCATTAACACTCAGAGGTTAAACCAGCAGAAACAGAGAACTTGGGGAAAGAAAAAGCATTTGTGAGCTTACCTAAGTTATCTGTTAACCAGAAATCTTATTTCCCCTAAATGTCCCTATAAGCCTTTTTTACTTATTTTCCATTTATTTATCATCTTTCTCCTGGCAAACCTACTGGGGTCATGTAATTTTCTCTCCCTTTTTGACCCAAGACACTGGCTCATGAAACTGCTCTCCCCTCACCATGTGCTTGAAGCTCAGAACTTGGAACTGAGCTGTTGAACTCCATGTGCTGATTTTAAACAGAGAGTTTAACCAAATCAGCCCATCCTCATTTCATTTTAAGTTTAAAAGCTCATCACTCAGGGGTAGGGGAAAAAAATTACTGCAATGAAGGCTACACAGTGAAGACTGTAAAACCAGATCGAAGCCTAACAGGTCTAGAAGACCCTGACTTCAGGGCCCAAAGTCACAAAAACATGGCAACAATATGAAACTACACTTGGAGTCTACTGAGTTCCTAGAAGTCAGCTTCATGGCACAACCACCCTTCAGTAACTAATTGCTGCATTCAGTGCTGCATGTGTTGCTACATCAAAACTTCCATGTCTACCATGCGCAACACTTTCTTAAAATTACTTCTATAGTTCTAGTAGAGAAGTGAAAACTGACTACAGAGGTGGTATTTTTCCTCTTTTAAATACATTCCTTGGGAATTATCCTTAAAAATATTTGCTATTTCTAGGAACAAGTAATTTACCCATGCATCAGCCAACTACTATGAAAAACTGCATTCCCTGCAGGTGGGTGGTGGGGGGAAGGAAGTGTGTCCATCCACATCCCCATCCTCACAACTTACTATTCTCTAAGCTAAAATTTCTGAAAATTACCATCATCAGGACAGGAGGGGGGGGTGGGGATGTGCAGACACAGAACAATGCCGAGTGCACAGTCACAAATATAATTTTTTTCCTAATTACTCTTCTTCCCCTGCCCTGAGGATGAATAATTCAATCTAATGGCCCATTCAGCCTATATATAAATAAAGGAGGAGCTGCCAACTTTTGGTCCTGGTTAAAAACAGTTCTCAAAGTTCTGTGCAGAAACAAAGCTGGGTGCAGAGCTACTGATAGAACTCCAAACATCTTCAGTTGCTCATATTAGACCTACAGATATGCTTCTTACAGCCCAACTACTTTTCTGTGCAGGATTTTGGCTCTGTCTTTCACACTGATGTAATTTCAAGAGCAGTTCTAGCAGAAGAAAGGAGGCCTTGCTTCCCACCTGGACTCACAGTACAAGCAGCATGCAAG
This sequence comes from Urocynchramus pylzowi, assembly GCA_013397555.1. Classification (NCBI taxonomy): domain Eukaryota; kingdom Metazoa; phylum Chordata; class Aves; order Passeriformes; family Fringillidae; genus Urocynchramus; species Urocynchramus pylzowi. Next base: position 288,751 of record VZRH01001517.1, on the reverse strand, counting down.
ATTACCTCAAAATCTTATTTTTAGAGTCTAATTCTTATGGAGAAACAATATCATTCTCTACGTTTTTGCTTTCCTTTCACGCTTCGCTGGCATGAACTCATTTGTTAATAATGCTCATCTGCGACGGTCCATTTTTATATTCATAAATTTCACAGCAGATTACAGGCTTTTAGAGAGCTCCCCAAACATCAGCTCCCTCACAGAAAAAAGTTTTTCACCCACTCCCTGCCACCCCTTGAGCCCTGACAACAAAAAAAGCTGCAGCAGGGGGAATTGTTTTACATTTGTGTGTCCCAAACAGGAAGGAGCAGCCGGGATGTGAGTGCAGCCACAGAGGAGCTGACACCCCACAGCTAAACCAGAGGTAAAAAAATTCTGAAATTTCACCTCCTGATTTCTGTGGGACAGCAGCTCCATGGAGATTAAGAGAAAAAAAAAAAAAGTCACAGAACCATCAGTCTCCCACCTTCCAGGATCCTTAGATCCAACAAGCAGCGTTTTTAACAGAATCAGAAGAGGAATGGGACAAAAAGCAGGTAGAAGCTGGCAAATTAGGAAATCAGAATGAATGGAAACTTTGTATAAGGGAATTTTAGGGTCTTCATGCTCTGCAAAGTGCCATTTGTGCATGCCACAGCTCAGCTACTGCAACAGATTATCTGATCAGCAAGGAAGGGACAACAATGGAAAATCTATTAGCTGGTGGCTGTGGAGCATCACAGGTCTGTTAGAGATTGACTGATTAGCCTGTCGGGTGGGAGTCAGACTTTCTCAAATCTGCTTCTCAATAAACTGTTAAAAGTCAATATGACACAGAGTGAAAACTCAATTCAGGGTAACAAAGAAAAAATAGCTAATTATTCTTTTACAGCACAGTAGAGGCTCCCAGGTCTCCTTTAACAACAGATTAAGCATTATAATAGACTATTTAGATACAGATTAACAACTAAAATAATCTGGGAAATAACACAAATAAAAGCACTAAAAGAAAAAATTCTACATACCAAAATTCACAGAATCCTACAAAGAAATTCTACACAAAGAAAAATTCTACACGGCAAAATTCACAGAATCCTACAAAGAAATTCTACAAAAAGAAAAATTCTACATGCCAAAATTCACAGCATTTTAAACACTAAACTACAAACAAATAGTTCTCACACTACAGAATTTCTGTGGAAGACCAAAAAGATGACAGAGTCAGCAGAAGCATTACCTTATCTCAAGAAAGATTTTTCAGACAATTTATCAACTTGAAGTTGCAGAATTTAAACTGTGGAACACAGCAATCAATACAGTATCAGTGCTTTGGATATAAAATAAAACCAAGTGTGACAAAGCTCAGAGCTTTACAGAGATTGCTGGGTTTGCCAGCTCAGTTTTGCTAGAGAAAGTAACTGGGTGCAGGTGAAAAAGGCAAAGCAAACTTTAAATGCTGTAGAATTTCTGGGAAAAAATCTAAAATTTTATTTAGTAAAAAAAGCAAAGAGCACATCCAAGGAGTTTGTTTGGCTTGTGTGCACTCTGCTCTTGCAGAGTCAAATGTTGGTGTGGCCTTGCACTGACTCCTTTATGCAGTTTTTGAATAATCAGCTGTGTTAGTGGTCTTGTGACACACCAACTCTACAGCACCTGAAAACAGGGGTATAGGATGAGAAAAACTCCCAAAATCTGTATTTCATCCATACTTCAACATTATACTTTAGTCTTTCTCAGCTGTCTTCAGGCAGACCTTTGTGGGACCTTGTGCAGAAATGAGAAGTCATTTGGATTAAAGAAACTCTAATGGAATCAACTGCTTTTAGGGATGTTTGAAAGTCTGGTTCCCAAAAATTTGCATAAGTACAACCAGGACACTGATGATGTGGCATGGGATAAAAACAAAGTACAAGAAGAAAGTAAATAAATCAATTAATGAATATATGTAGCATTGCTTGGTCTGCAGTTAAAGCAAACTGTAAACTGGAAAGCAGAAGTTCTTGGTAACAGCATAATTCCAACTGCAGAGACCTCAGTAGGAGCTGCAAAACCTACTCATCCTAGGAGATAAGATGCAGGTGCTTTGTGCCAGACATCATGAGGTACCAGAGAGACCAAAAAGCAGGTTCTACCTTATTTTTGAGACCTGCAGCCTGTGTTTGACCACAGCATTTCACTTCACCCTGCTCACCTGAAGGGCTGTCAGTGGCAAGAGCATAGAAAAGGAGGAGGAATGCTCAATGCCAGCCCAGAACTTGCATGCTTTGCAACTTCTACTGTCTCAGCTTTATCACAGAAGAAATGGTTTATCCATGGCATGCTAAAGACTAACACACCCTGGTACTCACTCATCCTACCTGGAAGTGGTGTGAGAACATCATTAGACAGAAAGAGTAAGCAAATGAAGAAAAGGATCTAGTACTGGTTACAGGTTTAGTCCATGATTTCAGTGGACTAAAATGGATAACACACATTTAAAAACCACAAACCACATCAACATTTATCTCGAGGGACATGGGGCCTGAAATCTCCAGCTCTGTGATCTCAGTTATAGATCTCAGTTACAGGCTTCTTCTGATGTCTCAGAAACTTTGAGATCTTTAGAGAGATTTTATTTTTATTTTTTTTTAATTTATTTTTTAAATCCAGTAAAAAGCAAACTAAGTAACACAAATACTTGTTTTCTAAGCTGAAAGATCATAGGGTTCCTCCTCCTCTCCCAACGCTTTAAATCAGTTGGGAAACAACAGGGCTGCAAGACAAAAGCCTCCCAAAACAAACTCCCTGCCAAAAAGGGTTTATTCCAAATTCCTCAAATCAAATCTGCTTCAGAATAGAAAGTGATTTCTAGCACCATGCCACAAATTCATGGGTTGATGGGAAAAAAAAATGGAAAAAACCCCCAGTTTCAGCCCAGGTTTGGTCTACCCTATTTCTAGGGAAAGGCCCAAAGGAGCGTGAAGCACACCATGATGCATCCAAGCAGTCAGAATTTCACTGCCTCATCTTCTGGCACCACTTTTTGAGACTGAGATTGCATAGGATGATGCACATTCCTGTCTTACACCTTCCCCTGGATGGGGGAAAAGTGATCAGGGGAAGAACCAAACCTGACAGACAGCAGAACTTCATTGTGAGGTAGGCATGGCCAAACCAGAATCAAATAAAAAGAAGAGTTGATAAAATACAGGGCCTGAGAAAACCCTTGCAATGAAGGGGAAGTTCAGTCACCAGAAGCTCAATAATTAATTTAAAAACGTGAAACACAGTTTCAGAAGCAAATCTTTGTCTTTAAGACCCCAAATGCCCAATCCCATACGCTGTGTGCAGCTGTGCAAATCTACTTAAACTGCCAAACCCTGGAAGCTGAGCAGGAGTCTGAAATTGCAGCACTTGGATTCCCACAGCCACTAGAGATAAGGAAGACCAGGAGCAGCATCATTTTAGTGTTTGCTAACCAATTCCCCCTTTCCCCCAAAAACCAGTTTAAATTACATGATGTTTATCCTAGCTGGATACTTTATTTATTTAAGACAGGGATTTGCCATCTGGTTAGCAATCAAATAAGCTACCCAGACTGAAATCAGCAATAATGACATTTTCCCNAATGAATCAGTTCTGCCCATTCTGGCCACCATCATTTTCATGCCCTTTTTTAACACCTCCAAATGTGCAAGAAACAGGCAGCAATTGCATTCCTCATTCCTACCTGCACAGGATGAGCATGGAGAAGGCAGAATATCTGAATGGCTACCAAGCTGCTTACAATAAGGAGTGACAAAATGCATTAACCCATAACCCAACCTCAAGTAAGTACTGAAGGTTTGGGTTAGTAAATAAATACAAGACAAGAAATAAAAGTTGAATCCATTGAGGAATTAGCACTCCTCTGCTTGAAGTTATTCCTAAGAGAAAGCAAATGCATCAAAAGCTGTGGGGTGAAGGACACATTTAACTCCTTTCTCATCACTTTAAAACTGTTATTTAAACTTAAAAGCTTTCTACTTAGAGCAAGGCATTAACAATTACAAAAAGAAAAAAAAAATCTATGTTCTTTTCTCAACACATATTCTATTTCAAGGGTTCCCATAATGACTTTTTGTTGCTTTTTAAGAAGAAAGACACAGACTGATTACTTTTGTTTTGGTGATTATTCACCAAACAGCAGAGACACGGACTTCATAAACTTTGGCTCAGATGCTGTAAAACTCAAAATTAGCTCTACTTCACTCCTGCCAGCAGAAGAAGCAAACACATTTCAAATGCACAATTTACTCAGTTTCCTGCTCCACACAGGCAGGCCTTGAGCTGTGCCACCCCACTGAAAGGGGGCACACAGCAGCACAGGTGGATTGCTCAGACTGGGGCACCTCCACACCTGCAGAGAACAGCAGGAGCTGTTCCTTCATCCTTTGATACTTTCATCCTTTCCCCCACCCTGCTGCAAGCCTGGGAACACCTGCAGACAACGGGACTTGCCAAGCTGGGACAGCCACAGAGCTCACCTAGAGACAAACTGAACTGGACTCTACCAAATCCACACACCTCCCATGTTATGCTTAACTTGAACACGTCTTAATCTTAATCTGAACACGTCTGCTGTGTTTGTTTTGAACTTACTATTTTCAAAAGAGAGACTTCTTCCCTCAGGGAAAATTTTTCCAACAATCTGGTATTTTTTTACTTGATCACTGCATGTTTTCACAGTCCACTGCCATTGTTTACTTCCCCTAAAATTATTACCAGGCCCACAGATATGTTAGCTGGATGTTTTTCTCATATACTTTTCCTCTTTTTTTGTGGGTTGTTTTTCAGTTCCTTGGCTCTGAACCCTCTTAGAACTGTCACAAATTAAGCTGATCATAGCATCTCCTGTTCCCAACAAGAGGACAACCCAGTTCTCATTGAAATTAACAGGAGCTTTGCCACTGATGGCAGTGCAAGTAGGATCATGCACTCAACCTCTGTAACAAAAGTAAATAAACATTTTCATTTTCATGTCTGAATTGGTAAATGCTGGAAAAATAGCTTTCTTCTCTTTCTAATAACAGTGGAAAAAAAATCTAAGTATAATTGCAATTCAGCTGCGGTGTGAAGGAAGGAAAACAAAACCCAATGAAGCTTTTTATTACATTTGCTGTTTGCAGAAAGAATGAATGATCCCTTTGCATCTTCCTACTCCATTTTGAAGAGGTACCCAGCTCTGGTTGGACATCCATGAAACTCCTTTATTTACTGTGGGCTATACTGCCCCAGATCCTGCCCAAGCAACACAGAAATCAAGGGCAAAAGAAATGGCTTTAAATGGCCTCTACAATTAGCACACAACAGTAAAAAGCAGTAAACATGCAATATTTTGCTGGGTAACAATAAAAGCTCCTTCCTTTAGCAGAAAGGGAAGAGGAGACAGCCCATGCATGCAGTGTTACTGCTTCCTAAGAACTGAGAGGACACAAGACTTAGGACTACAGGACCTCACTGCCCCAATCTTCAGCTCAGCACTAAGAGAAACTTTGGTTAACGATGGGATATCCACATCAATTTATAGCAGCTCAGGAAATAGCTGTTTTTCTCTTTTCTTCCTTATCCATTTTCTTTTTTGAAGCATCAGCTGTTCAGCTACAGATACAAACATCCAGTAAGCAGAGTGTTGAAGAGAAAGCAGAAAGACAGCCTATCTATAAAACAGCCCTATGTAAATCCAGCTCCCACTCAGCTGTTCCATAAAAGCAGACTCTCCTCTTTCCATGAAGAACAGGAGACAATCTGTGACCAAGTGATGACTCAGATTGGAGTAAAGGGTTTAAATTCTTTTGTGCCTTCAATTCTGTTTAGTACCTGGTGAAGCTGACTCTGCATTTTCCTAGTGCCACCCAACTGTAACCTCTGGGACCTTCCCCTATACCCAAGATAAGGGAAGAATTTGATTTACACTGCAAGAAGATCTGAACTTTGTTTCCTTACAGGTATTCTGTAACCTGTAAAGAGAACCAAAGGCACAAATATAAACAATGGCCATTTTAGGTGTGTCTGAGCCACAATTTTTTCAGAGCAGATAGCCACTGATCATAATGGCTGGCTGGCTCATGACTAAAGCCTCTGCTTGTGGAACTAGTTCTAATTAATTAAAGTGGCAAGGAGCCAGTTGGGATTTTTTAAAATCAATGCAGGTCTCTTATAAACTTGAGTCTCTTTGCAAAGTACTGCTACAAAACAGGAAGCCACGTCTAAAACTGCCTTCAGCATGTTGTATTTCCAAGGAAATCCGTTTCCAGTCCAGCCAGCAAGACTCACCACAGAATTACAGCAGTCAGTGAACTACCAAAATGTTTCAATGCAGTGCTCACAGCCAGGTACCCAACCAGGGGAAGAACTGGCAACAAGAAAAAGTCAAGACAACAAAATACAGAATGTCACAAGTCCAGCATCAATCTTTACTTTGAAACGCAACAAAAAGAAAAAAAATCCAAGGAATGTCAGTGGAATAATAAGCTGCTGAAGAAAAAACTTCCTGCATAAGCAAAATCACACTGCTCCATCATTTGACATACTGCAAATGAACAAAGAAATCAAAGATGGACCCTGTAATTTGCACAGCTTCTGCTATGTGCATTCAGTCTCCCTCATAAGCAAGTAATTCAGAGTTAAAAGATTTTATTTTCAGATGCTATAATGTCCCAGGCAAAAAGGCCCTTTAAGTTATAACTGCATTTCTCAGCTTTTATGAGTTGACATCAAGCTTTTAATGTCACTTCTGGCGCAAACATCTAATGCTCGCTCCTGAAACAAACATTGCAAAATGTATTGTTTCTTCCCCCCAAAAGCATTACTATTTTCACCCATGCCACTATGTACCTGCTGACACACACATCAGGTAAATCACTGGCACATATTGGTTTTGCTGCCATGCACCAAGCACGGGTGACATTCATCTCCCTTCCTTACAGCTGAGCACTGACCACACAAATGATTAAACCACTTTTTTCTAAGCACCATACACATCTAAAGAACTCTTTTCCTTCATCCAGGCACACAGTCCAGCCCCCCTCTCCTTCAGGAGCTGCCTTGCTATCAGGTCTCAGAGAGGAAGAAGCTACACAGAGCTCTCCAAGAGCACAAATGGGGCACAACTGTGAGGAACCATAATTTTTCATCAAGTTCTCAACAGCCAGTTGGCACGTGAAAGCTTCATTTTCTTCAAAGGCCTACATTTCTTCCTGTCCTGGTGAATTTTTAACAATCCTCTGCTGATACTGTGTTAAGAAATCATGCATGGTATGTTGGTTTAATAATGTCTTTGGCACAGGACATGGCATGTCATACTCAATCTACCACAGAAGCCACTCCAGTCAGGTGGAAACACTCAGAGGGGGGACTGCTGATTTGTAGAAATATTTTTTTTTTTATGTCATTTGACTGCTTTATCAAACTCCAGGCCTTTCCCCAAGGAAAGGGAAAGGATTTCACAGATGATCGTTGAAGTTCAAGCTAAGGAAGAACAGCTATCCATCAACAAAATTGAAACAGGCAAAGAAAAAGCAGGAATCATACAGTGAGCTTCACTCTCTGTATTTACTGTACAGACAGGACTTAGGGCTTGTTTTCAGTTTCCTCTCGCCCTTCATGGCTGTATCAAAGTGTCACATTTGGGGGAGGTGGCTCATGGCACATGCCTTTGCTCAGAAGAGCAGCAGCAGGAAAAGGTTGCCTCATTCCCTTGCAAAATAAAGCACTGCACAACTGGTCCCCCTCCCCAGCTCTGGATTAAATTACTTCTGCAGTTTCAAGAGCTTCATGCATATTTTCCACATCTCAAGATAGTAAAGAAATGGTTGGAGGCCATCCACCCCTATCACTCTCTCATTATGATCACCAAGCTTTACAAAGAAGAACCCTGCACTTCCTAAACTCAGTCACAAAGAGGAAGCAGCACAGGGTCACCTCCTTTAAGGCTGCAGCCTTTCCACCATGCCCCCAATTCCAAATTTCTTAGAATTTACTCTGTGTAACAAATGTTAAAGCACAGCTACAGCAGAATAACCTGTGCAATGTTATTATAGTGCTACTGATGGGATCAAAATGAAAACCAGACTTCAAATGTATCATATGCCACATGATCTATATCAACTGTATCTATCCAGGATCTGCTCTTCCTCAAAAGAGTCAACTTCAATTGGTCATTCCAGTTTTTTCTGCAGGCAAACATAGCAAAACCAATCCCTTCTTGTTGAGAATGGGAAATTAAGGGACGAAAAATAAAAATTTTATAACAGATTGGCAGTTTGTTAAGAAGTACATCTATTGTATGTTCAGGGTAGTTTTATCCAGTTGGGCTTACTTCACTGTTTTCTCTTTCCCTACTCATATAATTACAAACATCACACAGTAGGCACTAAAACTTTCTAAAGTAAATTCAAAGCAAAACCAACACAACTGCTGAAAATTCCACACGTCACTATAAAAACCTCAACCAGTCCAAAACTATTTTTACAAACACTGTTTTTACTGTCTGGATGGTCTTACCACCCCCACCCTAGTCTGGCATGACTCTCCTCTTACAGAGCAAAATCTCATGTGCTTCTTTATAATGATTTCAAGTAAAATTTCTATTAAACTTTGTTTCAACAGACTTACCTGTCCGGTGTCAGGGTCAACAAAAACTTAGAGAACTCAGGTTTAAATTCCTTACAAGAGAGGACTGAAATCAAGCAGCAGAAAACTTAAATGAGAACATAAGCCAGTAAGACCCTACATGAGTATTTGAGAGGTCTCCCTGCCCCACAGCTCCAAACTATTTTGACAGAAACAAGGAGTTTAGATTAGGGGTTGTACCTATTCTCTCTCTTCTGTTTCTCTTTTATTCTCTTCTCCTGTGTATGCAGGAAGAACTGGAAAATATCTCATATGGAATTGATAATGGACCTACTGGAATTCAAATATTTACCAAAGGGGAATCAGTCATGCAGTGCTTTTTCCTGCCAAAAATCATATATTCCCAGCATGGATAACATTTTCACATATAAATAAAGCCACACATCATTCCTGCTTCTACTTGAAAAGTACTGAACTTCAACAGCTATGGAAAAAAAAAAAATAGTGCATCAAAATCCACCCAAACCTTCAGACTTTCATGCTGAATTTTTAATTTAAAAATACTATTCACATACTTAAAGACGTGCATGTGCACTAGTATCTGCAGATTGAAAATCTCTTTCAGTACTGGTGTAAATCATGTAAGATATTACCAGCTGTAAGCACTAAGGGTGCAAAGCCAATTTCCATTAGTTCTGGTTCTGACCAAGCCACCCCGTGGAAATATTCCAATTGTTTGTACCACTTCAATTATCTCAGTCAGACACCTAAATGTGTTTGTTGTACACCCCATTTCAGCATGAGGTGTCATGCTACACCGACACATCAGTTCTTACAGGGGGAAATGCTTTATCAGTAACTATTTCTCTCAGCATGGAACAAGCAACAGTGGAAAGTGCAAACCAATTTAATTTAACAGGAGGGATTCCTACCATGGCACGCAGTTGTCCATTAACAGAACAAACCCCTGCCTCCCCCCCTTTCTCCAGTTGGCAATTGCAGCAAATCTTCCATGAAAATACATTTCCTGTAATGTTCTGGTCATGGTTGGCAAGAGCCACAACCCATTTCCATAAAGCCACCATGTGGAAAATTGCCTTGGCTGTTAAAATGGACTAATGCAAAGGAATTTTTTTCTTAATGTTGAAGGCATCAATCCTTTTCTAAAAAACCACCACTTTGCAGGACATTAGCTGATCACCCACCAGCTGTAAGGCAGAGCCCTCAAACTAAACAGTAAGAAAAAAAAAAAAAAGCCCTTCACCCAAATATCACTTGCAGACCACTAACTCAGCAAATACAATGAGAAGAGAAGCCTGAAGGAACTTTGCAACAGCAGCTCTGTTTTCACCAAAGTATAATCTCGTGCTGCAAGTGCTAATGAACAAGCTTTCACAGTATTAGTTAGCCCCCAAAAGTTAAATCCTGAGCCTGCAGCCAAGAGGCTGAACCACAAGGCAAGCCAGGCTGTTGAAGAAGATGCTGTAAGGCTTGCAGGGCTGGAATGCCATTCTCCAATACTGCTGTTACCTGGTGCAATTCACTCTTCAGTTCCCAGGGACTCACAGAGATCTCTTTGCTCACTCTGGGGCTGATTCAGCCTGTGATTCTTACCTGGCCTGTCTCTGGCCTCTCCTACACTGCTTTGGCACAGATCAGCAGAATTATCTCTCTTGCTCCCTGAGCTCCTCAGCTGGGCTGGACCAAGGATGATATCTCTGCTTTAACTGAGAGGATGAGACCACAGTCAGGGTAAAAACAATTTATTGCTCAGGTAAACATCAGTCTCAGAGGCCATGAGGTTTAAAAGATCAAGCATTCAGCCACAGCTCAAAGTAATCCCAAGTTCTTCCTTACAAGGCAATATGTAACTTTCTGATCCAATGGACAGCTGCCACAAAGTTTATTTTGCTTTTCTGACCTATCACCTTTACTTACTTCTGCTGCAATGAATATACTTTTATCCAATGGGCTCCTATCACATATGCTTCTGTTATAACTTCTAAACTCTTAGCTTGCTCTATACAAAATATTGTGATACATTCCTTGACTACAAAATTCTGATGGCTGTGTTTCCAGCCTCAAAGCTGTGCCTTAGATAAAGAAATACAACAACAGGTTTCCCAGTTTTGTCCTTGTGGGCCCCAGTACAAAAATAAGATCTACATGAACACAAAAACTACTTTACAATGTTCTTCTGTCTCTTCAAACTTCACTTGCTTTCTTTTCTGGAAAAAGAACCCCATCATATTATAAAGGTCTTTTTTGGTTTTGGTTTTTTTTTTTTTTTTCAATTCTGAGAGACAGGAATTGAAAAAGAAAAACCCATGAGGTAAGAAAAAGGAATACTGGAACACTGCATGACTCTGTGTTGTACATCAGAAGGGTGTAGTGTTTTGCTACCATTTGTGCTTAAGAGAAGCACACCTATTTCAGAGTACAGAAAATGCAATTGAAGGGCTGCATGAGAAAATCTACATAATGCTGATTTTTTCCTGTATAATCCTGTTTTCTCTTTATCATATCTGCTATGCAAAAATTGAGTTTGTGCAGGGTCAGTGAGCAGCTAAAGTATCTTAAAAGAAAAGTCTAACCTTTCCTAATCACCTGTGCTTCCTGTAAGCACTCCATTAGCCCTTTCCCTGATTTATGATTCCCACACTGTCCCTGTGATTAAAACCCTGATGGTTTGTTTGCATTTCTACTCAGGCTGATTATTTTTTGCCCTTCAGCCATGCTGCAGATGAGAGGTCTAAGGGTCCAATTCTCATCTCCAAAACCAGGATGCTGCCCTACAGCCCAGCTCCCCTCATGCCCACCACACTGAGAATGAGCACTCTGGGTCTGCTTTCAGCACTGGCCACTGGGTTTTGCTGTAATTACAAAAAAGTTTCAATTTCTTCTCTGTCTAGACTTGAAAAATTTAAGTCTCCAGAAATACTGGTCAGATTGAAATGAGAAATCATGTTTTGATGCAGGTCCCTATAAACCCCAACCTGAAAAAGTGTCATGGGTTTTGCCTGACTGACAACTTTGTGCTTTTGAGAAGAATGCCTTCCAACCCCTGTCTGGTCAGACAGGTACTTCAGGAGCACAGGGCAGACAGAGGGAAAGTACAGCACAATGGAAATGAGCAACAACATGTAGGTGCAACCTAGAAAATAATAATACTCATGTTATGTCAGAGACATGGCTGGTCAAGAAACTCCCAGGCATGCCAACAATTAAGCAACACAACAAATTTCCTGCTGTGAAAACACAAAACCAGGAGCCAGGTGCCATGACCTAGCCCAGCACCTGAGTTCACTATGGCATGGTTATTGAGCATAAATCACACTTCTGGGGGGCTAGGAGAACAGTGGAGGGGCTACTGGCTGGTTGATATTTTGTTATCATCTTCTTTGTAGGTCTCCACTCTTTAAGGTAATCCCCACTGATTTATTTTTTATTAAATTAAACCACTGAGCATTATTCATGAGATATTATTACCTTACTTATATTTAGCTTCTCATAAACTTTAACATATCTATCTAATAATCTATGACACGTGTTATTTTAAAACCTCTTTTTCTATTTTCTAACTGCCAATGTATCTTAAAACTTTAAAAGGTTAAGTTTCTACTTTCTTAAAGTACATTTTGTTATGTTTTTAGTAAGGCTAAGTTCTTATGAAGTCGATTAAGTGAGTAATAATTCTGTATTATAATTCTTATTAGTTATAAATTGCTTAGTATCTTTTTAATGTTACTATTATCGAAAGATTTTTAAAAGAAATATATTAGGGCAACTCTTCTGATTAAAACCTGGACCCTGGCCAAGTCCTAGCCTTAATTGGAAGAAAAATATGCTACCCAGGTGTTTCTGTACCAAACTCTGTACCCTGTGTGAGGGTGTAACTGCTGGAAAATGCCCCTGTGTCCACAGAGGAAGCTGATGGTTATGTAAATGGGTGATGCACACCTCAAAGCACAGTGAACTCTCCAGGCAGGCAGCTTGTGGCTCCTGAATGAGTGACCTCATGTATTTAAAGTGCCAACCTTTGTTACAAGGATTTGTAAGGCCACAAAAACACTTATGTGTACAAAATCTCCTATTTTTGATCAGTCAGAAAGAAAATTCCACAAATGAAAAATTAATATAAATCTGACTGAGTCTTGGCAAACTATTATAATGCTGAGTAACACAGTAAAAATGCACATTTTCTTGCCCAGACATGTCTACCAGCTCATGTCTACAAACCAGCTTAATATCATCTGCTGAAGGCAACAAGAAAAATAACACACCAATAGTGTTTTGTTAGTTTGGCTAAACCAACAGAGGTATCTTTCATCACCTCTGGAATCACAGAATCTTCTTTTTATTAGAGTAGCTGTCAGTATTAATAACTTGGCAAAGAGGTGTTTTAGTAAGAAGTCTCAACCATTTTTACTGTGCTTCATCACCCTCTCATCCCACCAAGTTTTGCTTTTCATTTTTCACCCCCAAGACAACAAAGAGACTAGAAAGAATTGTCCCTTCCTTTCACCAAAATTGGCAACAATCCTTTTTTATCATCATGACATGCCAAAACAACAACACATCTCCTCCCATGCCTGCTGAGTTTCTCTCTCACAACTGGATTATTACTGTGTGGCACATCAAATGTTAGAAAAACACCACGTTTGGTGTCTGCCAGGTTCCATGATGCTATTCCCCTTGCATTAAAACAATATTATTAACTTGAGTTTGTACTGCCTCACTACATTTTTTTTACAGGCACAGAATTCCCATATATTTATAACTCATGGCATTTCATGAACTTGTGAGATCTTCTGTGTTTCTTTCTGAGGCGGAAAACAGTAATTTCAGCAGAAATATGAATTTCATTACGTTTGACTGACAAGCTCAGGCCACATAACTGACTTAACATACACAAGGCATGCTCCCTTTTCCTTTGATTTATGAGTCTCCACTATAGTTTGTTTTTTTCTTCAGGAACAGAAGCAGAGTATATTTATATAACTATTTTATTCCCCCTCCCCCCCTTTAATCTGAAACCTTTATATGGAACATCTGTTGCTGCAAGAGCAACTGGAAATTACTGTGCTGTAGTAATATACCTCATGGCAGTCTAATACAGCTACCAAAAATCCAACCCCTCACAGGCAGTTTTGAAAAACACCAACACCTTTGAAAAGGCACTGACAATTGCAATAACCCTATCTTCTGTGTTGACCTGCCACTAAATCACACCAACTCCTTTATTTCATTTCAAAATGACTGCCAGAAAGAAAGGATCTTCTTGTGCTTTTCAGCTGTCTGCACATAATTTCAACTTTGTGTTTCTTGTTAGGTGATTTAATTTTAGACCTCCTTTTTCATTAAAGAATCCACATCTAGTACAGAGCTCTATCCCCCACTCGAGTTCTGACCCCAAATATATCATCATTTACTCCTGCTCACACCTCACAGGCAGTGCTCCAGCAGCCCACTTAAAAAACCACTTCAAAAACGTAACGAATTTAACCATACAAACCACACAACAGTGGAGCAATAACCTACAGCAGAATGCCTTTAGAACACCCACCCAAAGAGCAGCAATTCTATCACAGCTTTGCTGCCACCAGAGGCTTTGAAAGGAAGCTGACTCAACAGTCAGGGACTGAAGAGCCAAAGAGGAAAGCCAAACATGAAATTTCCACTTCCCCTACACACGCTTTCAGCACAGAAAAGGACACAGGCAACAAAATAACAAGCTCTGTCTGCCTTTGCCTTGGGAAATGGGCTCTGATGAAATTAAACCTCCAAAGCCCTCAAGCCACCCTGCCTCTCTGCCTTCTCCCTGCACACCTGAGGGGACACCTGGGACACACAATTGCTAATGCAACTCAAACTGCAGACATCACGCTTTCAACGTATTAGCCCAAAAATATATTGAACAAGAATTGTTAAATGCTCCTGATTTTTCACATACCAACCTGAAAATCCATCAAAGGGTAAGGATGATTGCCAGTGTTTCACAGATGCAAAAAAATAGGTTTTATACTGAGGAAACATAATGGCAGTTGTAAAGGGTTTTACTATACAACATTGAACAGGCTTATTAAGATAATAAGTTGTTTTTCCAATGACTCTTCAATTAAAACAAACAAAATTAATCACTGAGCCTTTCCTTCCCAGTGCAGTTATAAGGCACACTCACATTCTGCAGGTTTTCTAGGTGGTGAATCAGTGGGAAATAAAGAACATTTCCCTTGTAAACTTCCTCTTCTTCTCTCACCTCACAGCTCCTCCCCACCTCCCTCAGAAATAACCATGGATAGAAATGTTCTCACCTGATCAGTACACACACTCTTCACCTATTTCTTTAAAACAATCTGCTTTAGAGTTCCTGGATGACTTCTCTTCAGTACAAAGAGTTCCCCAGTGCCCACAGGTACAGAGGGGTAAAAGGGCACAGGAGCTGCCAGGACAGATGGAGAAATGCCAATT
Source organism: Urocynchramus pylzowi (assembly GCA_013397555.1). Taxonomy (NCBI): domain Eukaryota; kingdom Metazoa; phylum Chordata; class Aves; order Passeriformes; family Fringillidae; genus Urocynchramus; species Urocynchramus pylzowi. The sequence goes on along the minus strand of VZRH01001517.1, from coordinate 273,709 downwards.
TTTGGTTGTGAGATGTAAAGCACCAATGTTTTCAACGGTTTTATTTTCCCTGCCAGCCATTTACTCTTTACTTCTTACCCCAACTCATTGCATATTTAATTCTCAAAAGTCTTATTCCAAAAGGACAGTCATAGATCACAGTCTGTGCTCACTGTTTTACATTAACCACTGCTGAACTGTGAGAATCCACCCAAAACACAGATATCAAAAAAAACCCCAAACCATTCAGCAGTGTCAAGCATAAAGACTTTGATAGGGACACACAGGGCCAAGATCACTGAAATGCACAGCAGCTTCGTTTCAAGGTGCTTTTCTTGCCTTACAGCTAGTGTATCTGTCAGGACAACAAAATTAAGCAAAATAAAAACAAAATTGCCTTTGCAGATCCACCACTGACACAGCTACAGCTCAAACCCTTCAGGTACAAACTGAAGTCACTGACCTAATTATAAAGCAGCAATAATGCCTACCTCTCTTCTTCCCATCTTCCCCAGCAGTCTGGGAACTCAAATGAAAAAGCCAGAAAGCACTTTTCTCCTTGATGCTTTTGCTACAGAAAAATCCAATGTCTTAAGAACAAAGTCCTGTAGGGAAAATGCAGCAGGCAAGGAAGAACCACCTGTGAGTTCCTTACCCTGGAACTTCACAGGTGAGCCCCCAATCTTTCCTATCAGCACTACTCACTGCTTAGAGGGCACCTGCCAGAAACCTCAGGGGTTAATAGGAAAGACACTGGTCCTGTTCCCTTCTGAGTATTCTACAGAAAAATAAGTGATTTGTCCTTTCATATGTAAACTTGAATGAACAAAAGATACCAGAAAATAAGAAATGGCAACTTCAGATTGCAAAAAATGAAGACAAAATTAAGGCAAGGAAAAAGAGGGGGAAAAAAAATAGACTGATGTATCTGGAATATTCAGTTATTAAGGGCTTGGTCCTCTGAGATACTCAGCAGGTTTTTCAGGACAAGAAAAAGCTAACTGTGATTTTAGTAGCCTAAGTCTAAACTTATTCTCAGTAGTAATACTGCTGAAAAACTGCACCACCAGGTTAAAGAGCATATTTAATTATGTTCTATGAACAGCAAGGAAAATGCAAGAAAAATACAAATAAAATTGTTCCTTGCAACACACCACTAATGTATCTGTTTTCAAACTGCAGATGGTTCAGGATGCTCAGAAAAGTAAGCACACAACAAGTTCAAGAGAATTTTAACCCACTGTTCCCAATTATTATATTGAGAAAAGGGTCAGTAAGCAATAGTTCCTCTTAGGCTTCTTTTCAAGAAATTTTTGCTTTATTGCCATTACAAAATGGTACTTCTGAGCTCTACCAGTTTCTTTTTAGAAATTTCATTTGTGTACTTCTTAAGAAACCCAGATGAAACACATTAAATTTTAGTATTACATGCAAAGTTTCAGAAAGAGATAGGACCAAACTTAATCCCTCTAAGATTAAAGATCTGTCTGAGCCTCTGTCAGTGAACATCTATAACACACTACAAAAGATGAGGAAGCTGCTCATTTTCCATTAAAAATCAATTTTATATATGTTATATGTATGCATAGTATGTAATGTGCCTGTTTTTATTATTAAGAAATAAATGTAGTAGATTTTTTACTGTCTACTTGTACTGATCTCTGGATGTCATAAAATACTTTGTTAGGCACAGCTTTGGAAAAGTTAGTGGCTTGGTAGGTGCCAGCCAAATGGTTTTGCAATGCTCACAAACTACATCTCAATACAACATTTGTGAGAGGAGCAGCTCCTCAGCCACCAGTGCTGGTTGGCCAGGTTTGCAAAAAATTAAAGTTATTTTCAAAATAAGTATCAAAAATTGAGTGTTGAAATAATGAGAGAAAACAGGAGTGACATTGTCCTTCCTGGTGCTGGAGCAACGCCCCTGCAGTCTGGCAGAATGGTATTTTGAGAGTGAAGGTACAACCAGCAGCAGGAGAAATGTTTGCAAGTGGGACAGCAGCACTGAAAAAATGAAATTGTGTAACCCAGGTGAGGAACAACCTTCAAGGGAAGACGGGAAGGAAGGACTCAGCTCTGAGCTGTGACAAGTGTGACACCCAGGACCTGGCAGCATGAGAGATTTCTGCTGAGCTTGGGGGTGCACCTGTCCTGCTTGCCTGCAGGGCTCAAATGCTCCTCACTCAAACTCAGTCCCAGCTCTGGCACTTGTTGTTAACAAAGAAATGCTCATAACTGAGAGTAGTCAGGAGCACACTCAGAAGTTCTGAGGTTACTGCCAACTTAATTTGAGGCAGCCCTGAAGCAGTTTATGGCCCTGGGCTCTAAAGGACAGCTGGCATGGGAAGAGAGCTCAGCAGAAGCTCAAGAGTTTTCTCACAGCACTGGTGATGCCTTCTGCATGTAGTTTGAGCTGGGCTCAGAGGAGAGCACGTGGAAAATCTCCAGAACCTCATCATTACACACACATCTACACAGATAACAGGGGTACACTCCACAGAACACACAATTAGAAAATCCCTGTAGAAAGGGCAGCGTGCTGCACGCCAGAGTAGACTCTGCTGGAGCTGAAAATGTTTCTTTATTTAGCTTCCACCTCCCTGCTCCCATTCAGCAAACACTGTTCTCTTAAAACATCAGTGGGCAGGGCATGAGACAACAACAGGCAAACCCCACAGATACACTGTCCACACGTGATGGAAGCTCCAGCACCTTGCCAGGGGTTCCTTGCCAACACAATTAAATTGTGCCATTATAGGTTCTTCAGACAAGGTTTCTAATAAAGCATTTTCCACCTTGCTTCCTGCCAAAATTTAGAAATGCAAGTCCACATTCATGTATGCTCTGTGGCACGGCATACAACTTTTCATTCTCTTATTTTTATGTTTTTTTTCAGTGATGCTGCTGCTTAAGGCAAGTGTTTAGTACTGGAATGACCAAGCATAACTTCAACATCTGTTCTCTGAAGGAGGGGAAAACAAAACAAAAGAATAAACCATGCTCTTGTATTCCATCCCTTTATATTTCTAGAAAAAAAAAAAAAAAAAAAAAAGAAGAAGAAGAAGCAGGAATCCTTGTTGCTGTTGAGGGCACCACTATCTCTTCCTTTAGTCAAAAATCCAATAGATAGAAAACCAAACTCTTAAAGTCTGATGGACACCTTTGTTGCTTCTTGCCAAAGACTTACTGCACAGGTACAGAGGTGTGAGAGCTGCTGAAGCTGATCACATCACACCTTTTGCCTGCATACCATAAAAATCACAGGGCTGAAAAGCTGAGAAACTGGGCAGCAGTCTGCTCAGACACTCAAAGATCAAGCAGTGGCAATGCTTGTCCTCAAAGCCATTGATCCAAACCTGCTTTTTCAGAACCTCTGGCATGTGTATGGTACCTGCCACAGCTTCCCTAAACCTAAACCTCCCACATCTCTCTGCTCATGGAAACCAAAAGTTGGGCTACTCCAACCCAGAAAACAACCTGGCTGAGGCTGCACCCTACACATTAATTGAATAACTGCACTCTCACTGGAGCCATGGCAGAAAGCCTGATGCCAGAAAAGGCTTGCAGGCAAAGGGAAATTCTTGGCCAGCAAGCTAAAGCATCTTCCAGTGTCCTCTTTCTGCCTTCCTTTTCTAGCAGGATGCACTTGATACAGCACAGAAACCCAAGCAGTGTTGCCATGCAAGGCCAGAAAAGGATTAATAGCACCAAAAACTCTGTCTTGTTGCCACTGAAACCAACTGTGCTGAGCCACAGCTCTGCATGGACAGCCCAATCCTTCTTTTTGTCAGACATGAGTCCTTTTTTGTCCACTCCAGGTTAGATCAATAACACAAAACATCTTCAGTGTGACACCTTATCCCCATTTCAGCTCTGAGCTCTCCCACTGCCACAAAAGCTCTCAGGAGCCAGCTGCAAATGAAGACCTTTAGTTAGTGTACCTCTCCTGAGACTGCTCTTCATGATTGAATTTCATTACTAAAGTGTTGAAACTAAATCCAGCCTTTTTCAGAAGTGGCTCAGAATCCTGTGACAGGTTCACTTAATTCTGTGGCTTTCAGAATGAATTCCACCTTTCTCAGACTGAGAGTAAGTGAGTGCTGGCATCTACAATTCTTTTTTTCCTCAGGTAGAAGAACAGACAAAGATGGCAAGGGATGGTGGCATCAAATGGTTAAAAGAAAAAAAAAAATTGAAAAATTGTAATTGCTCCTGTGGGGGAAAAAGAGAGTTAATGCACAGAGGATGGAGCCATACCCCAAACAGCTCCTTCTTGAGACACCTCCCTTCTCCCAAGCAAAGAGAACTCTGATAAGCTATAGGAGGAGGAATCAAAACTACAAAACTACACAAATGCTGAGAAAGCTGAACTCCGTATTTAAAGCCCAGATCCATGTTTATTTCTGGTACTGTACACTGTGTCTCTTTCTGCCTTCAAACACGTGTGGGAAAACTGCTCCTGTCTCATGGGCTAGCTTACAACTCACTGTCTTTATAAAAACTTCTTCAGAGCTGTACAGTGCCTTTAAAAAGGAAAGGAAGAACAAAAACACCCAGTACCTGCCCAAGGTACTGAAGTGATGGCCACTGTGACTATCTCTGAAAGTCTCATTTTAAAGGCCAGGTTTCTCCTACATTCTATACTGTGTACCTTTGAAACAACTTTTCTAACCTGAACAAGTAGAACATTTTTGGTCCTTGTGTCCAAGGAGCCCTTGGATGTAAGTTTGGATGGACCTTGAATCACAGAACTGCAGTGAGATGATTCATGGATGTCAGGATCACAGTTTGGACACTGCTCTAAATGTGCTTCAAGAGCAGTGACATGCCCTGTACCTGTGTCCCATTCTACCACCACTCTTCTATTTCCAAAGAGCAGAGGAGCACTCTAGCATGCCACAGTGCTGGAGAAAGCAGAAACCATCAGTGGAAGTGTCAGAACACCAAAAATGACTTGGCCACTTGCATCAGCTCCTCCAGTTCATTTTATCTTGCTCAAGTAAGGCTTAAAAGAAATAGGGGTCTGCCTGGTGCCATATGGATAGTCACATTTTAGAGAGAAACATCTGTTACCCCAGAGCAGCTCTGAAAATACAGCCCAGGGGGATGTGAGCTTTTAGCACATTCAGCATTGATCCTGTGACCCTGGGGGTGACAGCTCCAGGTATCTCCTTACCTGACCTCAAAGCACTGGTCCCAGCTCCATCTCTAACCAGGCAGAGCACTTAAAAGAACCATCTGCATGCTAATTCTCCTTCTGCCCCTCTTGTGATGCCATCAGCTATGTGCTGAACAGAGTGAAGAATGAATTGCTCCAATCTTGCCTGTAGCTTTTCCATGCAGGCCTGGAGGTGTGATTTAAAAGCCAGGCTTAGAAGCATGTGAACTTTTTAACAGAGTTTAAAACAACCAAGCCTTTGTTTCAACTTGCATCATCAAGCAGAGTGGAAAATCAAAAAGGATTATGTGACATGCAGGATAGTCCCAGCTTTAGCAGTTAAATGACTTATAACTAGGAAAGGGGAATGAAAGCCAATAACCAGAAAGAATCAGTATAACCAGCTCCTCCTCTGAGCTCCCTCACTGCTATAAACAGCTGCTTAACTATTTTCTGGAGCAAGAGGCCAGTATTCTTAATTAAGAATAAGGTTCTGAGTTCCTGCTCACACCCAGTAACTGGATTTGCTGGAAGGAAGGACTGTTTGTGCTTTATCCTGTGGGAAGCTGTTAACGCCCAGCTGCTTCCCCCACGTATTCTCTCCTCACTGACCCCAGAGAGACCACTTCACATGAAAAAGAGGTTTTCTCAAGACAGGAATATTCCAGCAGTAAATCCTGAAGAACTTTAGAACTGACACCTTTGGAATTTGCCAGCACTGCTTCCTATCTATACTGTTTTGGGTGGTTTTTGCACGTACTACATGATGATTTTCAGAATAATTCAGCATGTCACGGTTCATACAGATAAAACATCCAGCTTTAGTTTAATGCATCTATTTTAACTTGGCTTAGTTTAAACTTTCCCAAACATCCCAACACGAGTGCAGATTCCCATGAAAAGGAGTAAAGTGCCACATAAATTCCTTGGTGTGCAAGTAATTCTACTTATTTCCATAAGAGAAAACTCTTCTCAGATCCTTTCTGCACTAGGCAAGAGTCTCTAAATCTCACTTACCCACAATGGTAGAGTTGACTAATATAACTGTTCTTTTTGCTCTCATGAGCAGTTATTTCCAGATTTGGGATTGGCTGGGCTTCAATCCAGAAAACAGACTTTTCATGACAATCCCCAAATAACTTCAGAAATTCAGAAGAATCAGGAAATACCCTAATTAGGAAAGGGGTCGATTCATCCTGCCTGAAGTATTTGGCAGACCAAGCATCCAGCATCTCCAGAACGTTCAAAGGATCCATCCTTCAATTTCTGCAAGGTTTCCAGCTGAGTGATAGCCTGACAGGCAGTGCTTCATCATGGCTAACCACGATGCATGCAGCAGGCAGGACAGACTGTGCATCATCCAGCACATTTTACAAATTGCATCTGCACCCCTCCTGCTGTGATTTATATTGTCATTACAGGCCAACTACACCTCAAGTGTTAAGTCAGCCCCCTCCAACAGCAGCTAGAGCCCAAGAAGAAAATGCTCTCCCCAAGAAGGCATTCTTACTGAAAGCCTTAGGGGGAAGCTAATTCCAAATGGAGGCAGTCATTCTGTGGACAGTCTGCAGAAAGATTTACTTCTGCATTTGTTTCAAGATATTTAGAAAACTGGTTTAGGAGATCTTTACTCCTAGAGTCCGAGTGAATGACAGGAAATCTCAAGGTTACCTCAGTTACCAGGTTACACAGTCCAGTGCAAGCTCACTCCCTCAGCAGATCCTGAAATTCCATCATGCTGTACAAGACTGCTTGTGGCAAGGCACAACCCACTGCTGAAAGCACATGGATGAGCACTCAACAAACACATATTGTCACAGATTTGGTGTCCTGGCACATCTCATGGTGAACAATCAAGCCTTTGCCTCTGTTTCTGCATTTATGAAAAGTACAAGTAATATCCCACCTCAGAATGGCACATGGATTACCAGTTACACTGTAGAGGAATTTGAAGAAGCTGAGTATGTCCACATTCACATCCTGTGAAAACTGTCCTCAAGAACAACAGCCCTTACACAGCTTTGCCAGGTAATGGCTTTTCATATCTGTGGTTTCAAGACTGGTAAACTAAGACTGGGGTACAAATATTTCCCCATTTCTTGTGCAGGCAAGCTCCAAGAGCTCCAAGATGACCCCAGTTAACAGACAATAAAAAATAACTATTGTTGAAGCACTTCAGGTCAGATGGCAAGGAGCAGTTCCCTGAGAAACTCAGAAAATCAGAAAAAGTTCTCTGCTGCCTTTCAGAGGTGATACCTGGGCTATTCCCAAACACAGACTCACAGATATGGCAAGAATCTTCCCTTCTTGTGCAACAAATGAGGTTGCTGGTGGTGCTGCTTCCTTTGCTGGCTCAGTCACAGGGGAGACGCTCCCTGAACAGCTCTGGGGACAGAAGGTGGGAGCAGTGCCTGGCTCCCCCAGACACCTTGAGAGGAGCAACCCCTGCACTCAGGAACACAAAACCTGTGCTGAACATGCCCAGCAGCCCCTCACATGCAGGCATCACCTCACAGCTCAGCACCATCAAAGCTGGCTGTGCAAACAGTGTGCAGAACCCGGTTTTGGCATTGTCAGACAAACCTGAGACTTGCCTGGGCAAGCTGGGACAGACAGCCGGGCTAAGAACAGTGTCTGCTCACTTCCCTGAAGGACAAATTAATGTGGGCAGCCATCCAGCTTCTGTAATGCCCAGCTTCCACAGCTCTGGCTGGGCTTTCTGCTGGGATGGAAATGGGATGGACCATTTCCTGTTTGCTTTCCAGCCAGTGGAATCCTATTAAGCACAACTGTTTCCATCAGCCCGTTTCAAACGCTCAGACAAAACAATTGCACAGCTCCCGTTACACGCACTGTGGAAACACTTCAGCCAGCTACAGGAATATTTCTTCCCAGGAACTGCTGGCTCAGACAGGTTAACACCTAGATAAGAACTGCTGTGGCTTAAGGATAGTCCAGAAAAACCTTCAGGAATGTTTCTGAGAAAGGGATGTCCAAGGAAGACCACACTGCTGATCCTGCTTCCCAAACTGAAGACCTGAAGTTCCTTCCCAAACGAATGTGGAAAACTTCTATATCACAAGTCATCACAAGGTCATCCATTTCCAGGCACTAATCCTGATTTTTGATTGCCTTTTCAGGGAAAGACACCTCTCTTTTTCATGCTCTGCTGTTCAGAGCAGCTGCTACAAGCAGCATGTCACAGCATGGCAAACCTTCAGAATAGCTGAAGGCAAATCCACGACCTCTTCAGTCATCTCGAGGCAGCTAAGAAAAGAAGTTGGAAAGTTACACAGAACTTGCCAAATTATTCTTCTGAGAAGCTGCCTAAATTGCAATTAAAAAAACCCATTCTTTGCAGATAGCAGCGAAGAGATCTAAATATGTTTCAGAAGTGAGGGAGGACAAATGTCTTGAAAATTCTCTAACATAGCTGTCTCACAAACTGTATTGATTCACAATAGACTTTTCAAGTATTTTTCTTGCATGCTGTAGTCCAATATTATTTCTTTAAAGAATTGAACACAGTTTTGGCAGCAAATCCCAAGGCAAATAAATTAGGTGGAAAGAAAGGCAAGAAATTGAAACTATGTCTTCACTAAGATCAAAGACTTTACAGTTATTTTAAAAAAAGCTTTATTGGTTACTAACAAACCATCTACAGCCTGAAAATCCTAGTCCACACAAGTTATGTATGATTCCTTCTTATTCCCTTATTATCTCTTTTTTTTTTTTTTCTTGTATCCTAAACCTCAGATTAGGAGGACTTTTTACACCCAAAAGTTAACTACAGCTCCTTCTGCCATTGAATAACTCCCTGAAAATCCCTTTTTGGTGGGAGTTACATTAGTCCTCGTGACATACAATCAAACCAGAGTTCAGACAATTCCTACAATTGTGGCAGCTGTTTTTCAGTCCCTTCTTGGCACACCCAAGTCACATGCAGGAGATCACCTATAGCCAGCCCTGTGTTAATAGAAACAGTCAGTGACAGGGCTATTTTTAAAATTCAAACTCATGTATCATTCAGTGATTTTTGTGTCACCATTTCAATATTTGGAGTGTCATTTTTTCTTAAAAACAGAAAATGAAGCTCATATAAACTGCTGGCACACTGTCTGCCTGGAGCCTGAGTGAATTCTGAGCAGTCAGGGTTGAAAACTGGGAACTGTGAAGTGGAACTGCTGAAAATAGCAATTGGCTACTTTTGAGTTTCTATAAGGTATGTGTTTGCTATGTATGACTGCCTCCATAAACAGGTGTCAGCTTCATCCAATTCAGTGAGAGTCATGAAAACAACCCCTTATGAGTAGTGTTAGAAGGCAGCAGTATCTCACCAAAAATATTGATGTGTATTGACTGCATTAAATTTCAGATTAACACTTCAGATTAACAGTTGTTTTTGATGTTGGCACAGTTATATTTTGTATGGCAAAAACTTTCTGACCTATTACAAAAGGGGCTCTTCAAAAATCAGAACAAAAAGAGCCCCCCCAGTGAAAATCTGGTAACTTAGGAGAGTGAGAAGGCTTAGGCAGTAAGAGATCTCTAAAGGGAAAGAAGACTTAATTTATCAAGCTCAGAAACACAGATTACTCAGAAGCAATCAAGGTACAAGATGATGACAACCTGAAAGAAAGTATTAGTTCAGGGAATGGAAAATAAAATTGCTCAGATATTATAAAGAAATAACACATTGCTCAGAAAAAGCCCATTTGCTAAGTACAAGAAAAAGAGCAGGATTAAATGCTGGGCCCAAATAATGGCTTTAATAATGAAGGGCAATATTGAGTCATTAGCATTTAGTGTAATATTACATTTCAAAATCAAAGCCACCGGTAGCAGCAGTCAGAGACATGATATGTGTAACACAATCTGGTTGTTAAAAATACAGGACCTCACCACACTGCCCTTGGCCAGGTCTAAGGCTCCACTGGAGTCAGGTTATGCACACACAGAAAGATGGTGTCACTTTTAAACACATTTGTGAACACAGCCAAATAAACCAAAGAAAAATTCAGCGGGGAAAAAATACTTCAGATGATTTATTTTGGATATGGTGCAAATAATAACACCAGCCAGAGGAGTATAACTAATGAAAGAATCTTCTCTCAGGTGCTCAGAACAAGAAGTTCCAGTTTTGCCCTCCTGGAGGAGATGCCAAGGCATTTCCTTACCTGAAAGGGCTCCTTTTGCATTTCTATCTCTTTTCTGTGCAGTGTGCCATGGATGAAGTATTCCCCTTAATGGGGGGTTTAATCTAAATGACCCCTACTGCACTTGCTTCAGCAGCCAGAATACATCTGTTCCATCTTCCTCCTTGCACAGCTACCCACATCACATCTGTCTTTTCTCCTTCAAAGGCCAAAAAAAAAAGGCACAGGTGGCAAGAGAAGAGGCAGAGAAGAGAAGAAGGTAATCCTGTCTTTTGTGATTTAAGCCATGTTAACAGAAGGGATGGTTTACTGATTGTGGTTATACTCAGCGATTCCTGTTCTGCTTCTACTTTTGTCCATCTCCACCAGGAAAGCAAAACCTGTCAGGAAATTGGTGAGTCAGCACGCTGCTGCTGTTTGTCTTAGCTGTGAGGCATTGATTTTTTCCCTGATGCTTTGATATGGGGTCACAGGTATCCGAACTAAAATCTTTACTGAGAGCAAGGGGGCCATGGCAGCAAGAGCTGTTAGTTTAAGCAAAAAAAGTCAATTCTGTTTTTACAGTATTTGCTTGGATATTTAAATTTTCTGAGGCAGTTGAGAGGAAAAAATACAAGCCACACTTTTCTATTAAAAAAAAAAAACAAAAAAAACAAAAAAAACACCAAACCGGTGCAATACTTCTCACAAAATCTTCCACAAGTTGCTGAATATTTCACTGTTATTGGGTATCTTACATGTGTGCATAATTAATACTAGAACTGAAGCTAAAATATAGAGTAACTCCAATATAAGGAAGAAGCAGCACTTTAAAATCATTAGCACTTGTCCAGAAACAAGGTCCCTCTCAATATATCTGAAATTAGTGCAAATTAACCTGCATTTTCAAACTCTAAGTGATGCTACTTGGCAGAAAAATCTCAAATGATCTTGTTAGTACTTGAAGATTAACATTAGGCAAAAGGAAATTTGGTCTGTTTTAAAAACAAAAATGCAAAGGCTGCTCAGGAAGCTCTGAGGTTTCCCCCCCATGTAGAACAGCTCCATAAAAGTGTTCACAGTATTTCAACCTGCAGTGAGGTGTAATCAAAGACTCTCTGCTTAATAGGATGGAGATTAGTTATGAAATAAAACACAGAGTCAGACCATGAAAAGTTAATTGCAAATGACTGTTTTCTTGTTTAAATTGGCAGGAAATTCTGAAATATCTTTTCTAGAAAAACATAGGTGAGCTACAATGTAGAATTTACCACAAAAAGGCTGGAAGGAAGGGGAAAACAGAGCCAAGCACTAACAGCAAGTGAAGAAACCAAAGTGACCCAAAGTGACTGGGCAGGAAAGTCTGTACACTAACATGAAAGTCTGAGATTTATGGCCAAAGCCAGCTTTAAGACAGGCCCCTGAAGGGTCTTTAGGTTGAAATGAAGGCACAGACCTGAAGTCTGAAATTAATATAATACCAGGTGCTATTTACTATAAATTTTTAAGAGGCTTAGAGACACACAGGTGAAGAATGATATAATTAGAACTGCTAAGATATAATTAGTCCTGCTAAAAAGTTCAGGTTACAGCTAAAGGTGGACAAGGGCACCTTCTTAACCCTTTCTGGACACACCACTGAAAAAGAGATGCTTCTCATATCCTTAGCCTTATTCAGCAGTTTGTAGGGATGAAACACATCCAGTGTTGGTTTTCTTAGTTTTTATAGAGACAGGATAACTGAGAGGCATTTTAAAAGATTTTCTTTAAAAGATTCTATTATCAATCTCCATGAAGAGTGAGACATAAGAGATGTAAAATTCAACGCCATACTATCAGAAGCTAACTTATTTCTTGGTTACAATACTTTATAAGTGTTTTTCAGCTTATTAGCTTTTTTGCTACACAATACTACCATCACTTTACAAATCCATTTCTCACAATCCAGAATAGTGTATTGTGCCTCTGTACTACTAAGCACAGAAATGACACAGATTGACACCATTTAATAAGTGTAGAAATCTAACTAAATGCAGAAGTTTTACTAAACCCTGTTAAGCATATGTTGTGCTTTTCATCTGGTGAGCTCTCCCTGCGTGGACCTTTCCTGAAAACCCTTTTCCCACCCCCAAGAGATGCCAGGCTCCAGCAGACATGCACAGGGAAACAGCTCCTCCTTTGGCAGCAGCACCCGGGACTGTGTGAAGCATCCTCTTCAGATCTCAGACCTGACATGCTGCAGCACAGGGCTGTTTAAGGCTCTTTGTGCCTTTGTGACAATCATCTCCAAAGGACTCTTCAGAGACATTCTCAAGCCTGCATTTCCTGCAGAGTACTGTTACGGAAACAGAAGGGGGAACAGAACTACATCAAACAGTGATTACAGAAGCTGTGTCGCCTCAAGCGGGTATATTCTCCTCATAATTCTGTTTCAATTCCTTTAGAACAAGCAGAGGGTGTTTTTTTTCCTGTTTGTTTGCTTTTGAGGTCAACCGTCATTGGCAAAACAAGCAAATTTCTAATGGGCTACTTCAGCTCTGTGTTCTTCCTGTACTTTGTTTATTCTCCAAACACAGTGACATCTTAGTTTATGAAGGTCTTTGCTTCTCATGTACAAGTATCATTCCCTTCTGTCCACATCAAGCAAAATTTCATCAAAAAATCCTGACTAGGTAGCTATCACAATTGTGAATATTAGGAATTAAAGACCATGCTTCATCTTTGCCTGGCAAAGCACAATTTCAGTGAATAACAGAAAATTCCTCTCTGTTGTAGTATTTTGTGGAAATAAAAGCATAAACAAAGCTTTGTGGGGTTAGACTATGTCACTCTGGCTTTCTACAGCAAGCACAATCCCAGGTGTTCACTGACAAAATATTACCTATTTAAAGCATTACTACCACAAATTTGGTAAAATTGCTTCCAAATATTTGGAAGTATAAAATAAAAGAGACATAAACCAGAGATTTTGGTTCTTTAACTGGCTGAAGGCAATTGTCCATGCTGCTTTCCCACTTCCCAAGATTTACACAAGCCATAATCTGTACAAGACAGCAAGATGTACAGTAGGGAGACTCTGAATGGATGTCATAGGTTTGATAAGACAGGTGTTTCTAAGCAAATTTAAAATCTCTCATTACAGTCACTCTTTGCTTCCAGATCAAAGTCACTAGAAGAGCCACAGCCACAACCCCTCTTGATTAGCTTTATCTTGATTCTTCTGGGACTCTGCTTTTCCCTGCTGAGAGAAACATCTGGGGTAGGAACATCCTGGCAAGGAGTCATCAAGGACTCTGGAGCCAGCCAGAAGTGTGGGCACTGTGGACAAACATGACTCAGGTAAGGTTCATCAGTCTTACCTATGAAATGAGCTCATGAGGAAGTTTTCTTAAATAACTCCAGCCCTGCATAGCCTGAATTGCTTTCTAGTAAACAGGTCCCAGGTGAGACTCCTCCAATTTCTACAACAGTCACCCAAAAGCTTCTGCTTGACTGCTGGACAAGCCCATTAAACCTAACCCCACAAATCAAGGAGGGAAGGGGCCACAAGAGGAGGCTGATCTCCTCCTCCTTCCTAGGAGGAGCAGAGGCCCAGGGAGAGGGCAGCACTGCAATGATCCCCAGCTGTAACTTCATCTTCCCTAGCAGTGCTTTCTCCAGGGGTAACACGAACTCGTCCAGCTCACGTTCTCATATCCAACTCAAGACATCCAACCCCAGCCTCCTGCAGGGAAGAGTCCTCACCACACTGCCCTCCCCAGTCACACCAGGTGATTCTGCAGCTGTTCTAGCAGGCAACAGAAAATTTTTCATGCTATTTTTTACCTAAAGCCCCTACACCACCAATGAAATCCAAATTCTTTCCATCATAGATTTCTTCCTGTGAAGCACAAAGTTGGCACACTGGCATTGCTGAAAATCATACTGGTTTTTTATTTCTTGGTGAGTGTTCCCCATCTCACACTGCCAAACCAGGATCCTTCAGCACAGCCCTGGAAAACTGGGCTTGGCATTGCTGTGGCCAAAAAGCATCACACCAAATGTTACAAACTCTAGTAGCTGAGTAATTAACCTCAAAAACGTTTGCTTGTACTGCCATGGTGGAACCCATCACCTGTGCATCTACAGAGGACCAGTCCTTGATGACTCTCCTTATAAAGGGGGTATCTAGCAAACCATCCAGTTCAGTTATTAATAAAATTCAAGCCAGCTCTTCTAAAATAGTTATTTCAAAATTGTTATAAAAAAAGGAATAAACAAATGAGAAAAATGAGAAAAACAACAGAAAAAAAGGGAAGAGGTGATTATCCAAGAGTTTACTCCCAATACTGTACACTTTTATTTGTAGAGCAGGAAATGATAACCAGAAAAAGGCAAAATCTGAGGTCTAGGCAAAGAGTGTTTGCAAACTTCTAAGCAAGAAAAACAAAATTACTATGTTATGATGCAACTTTTCTTTAAAGATTAATGAAAAACAACCAAATGTCTCATTTTGAAAAATCAGGTCAGCACAAATACACAGACATCCTTTTGCTTTGTCAACAACAGCAAAAAAAACCCAGAAAGAGTAATTAAACCTGGCATACCAGCCACAAGTCTCAAGCTTAGATAAATACACTACCTCAAACCTAAGGCAGCTATTTGAAGAGTTCCAATTTTTTGGTAACTGTGTCAAATTTAAAGATTTTTACTACAAAACTACCTGGCCCTTTAGAATTGCTTGGCTGTGAAAGACCAGCCTGGCTTTGTGGGTGAGCACAACCAGGTGGAAAAAGTTTCCTATCAGACTAGGAGGATTTAAAATACTCCACGTGCTAGAGGTTTGAGAAATGAACCAGGCTACTGAAAATAGTTTTATATTGATATTTCTCCACTGGTTTTTATGATAAAGAAGTCTGAGTTGAACTGGTGAGTGGGAAAAAAATGCCCCTTGCTCTCTGCAGACAGGTATTACTCAGCCCCCAACATACACAGATCCTAAAAGTATGACAAGCCCAAGCTTTTAAAAAGTGCTAATATTATAAAAAATGATTTGGTAAAGCTTTTCACTCTCAAACAGTTGGTTTCTTGACAACGTGTTTCTGCAGCTCACAAGCACACATATAATAAAAACCTCATCAAGAACAGATCCCTGCAATGGGACAGATATGTAGTTGGAAGCTGTGAAAGTTCACACTTCAGAAAAATCAAACTAACAAACTGCTGAGCCCTGTTAATTGTTTCTTTAAAAAAAAACCCCAACCCAAAACACAAGCTGTAAATAGCTAATCAGAGAGATTCTTAACTGATCTGCATAACAGCAGGTTTTACTGACCTGCCATGGATTTCTTACATAAAAGTCTGTGGATTACATTTTTTTTTTCTTTCTACACGTATGAAACCTTGAGAAAAAAATACTGAAATCAGAAGCATGCACACACTTTAGTTATTTTTGTCCACTGAGATGAACTCAGAAACCAAACTCCTATGACAGACTAGCACAGAAACCCCTACAGAAAGCCAAGGCTAAGCTCGTGTCTTGAGGCAGCTCATTAAAGAAATAATAAATTAAAAGACCTACACAGTGCATGTGTGCGAGCTGGGGGAGCACAGAGCCAGCAATGCCCAACCAAGACTCCACCAGCTCCACGGGTTCTCCCCAGCAACAGGGAGCTTCCAGAAATGCAGTTTGAAAGGAGCTGTGTGCCTTGAATCCTTTCCATGGGAATAACGCAGCTCCAGGAAAACGCCAGCTCCGATGCTCTTGTTTTCCCCAGGCAGCAGAAACCAGCAGGACAGCAACGAAGCCTGGGATGTCTGGGGTTTATTCAGGGTTTTTTTTTTGGGAACAGGCAGGAGGGGAAACACACAGAATTCCTTTGGTGTAATATATTTTGTTTTATTGCTTCTGCAGCACATTAGAGTCGAGTTCACGGATGAAGCGTCCTCCAAGTACAAGTTCAGAACTCCCAGGGCTGTGCTCCTGTGTTGGGAGCAAACAAGGCACTAGTGGGTCAGTTCAGAGATGTTTCTAATTCTGGAAGTCAAATTAAAGAAATGAGTTTGGCATGGTTTTTTTTTTTTTTTTTTTTTCAAATCTGAAACTGAAGAGATTTGGTCTCTGAAGTTCTCAGTGAAACAAACCGGAGGGAGCAGTTCACAGTTTCTGCTTGCAGAAATATCAGCATGGTGACTCAAGGCACGCATCCTAATTTTGCTTCTTCTTAAGAAAAGACTTTTGCAACAGTTATTTATGCCCAACAGCACAAGGAACAATGAGGCCTCCATTCCCCAAATCTTGGAATTTGCCCTCTACTAAAGCCAAGAAGAGAACTGCAGCTAAGTGACTTAACTGATAAGCACAGCCAACTTCAGAGTTCCTTGGAGTCCCAAGCTTTACAACCCCCAAACAAATCAATCTTTCTTTCACTGGCTGTGTATAAAACACAACATTTGCTTCAACAAGTCCAGAAGCCTTTTGAATACAAACCAGGCAAGTCACCAGGAGGGGGTGGGAAGGGGGTGAAAACCCGAACTTTTTTGGAGTGCTGACCCATTAGAGCTAACACACCCATCCCTGACACTGCATCAATGCAGAAAAAAGAAAGAAAGAGGGAAAAAAAAATGCAGCCCTTGGCAATCTAGGGCTCCTTATCAGTCTGACACAGAACAACTGAACAATGAAGAAAGTTGAATTGCATTGCAAATTTATGTTCCGTGCCCAGGTTATGGAATGTAGTGCAATAGGGCACTGGGCAGCAACAAAACTGCATTCCTTACAGAGGGAACAGCTTGAACCTCATGATTTGTGCATGTGGGCAATACTGAGTGACCTTCATGCTTTCCAGCATTCACTAGAAGGCAGATTTATTTGTAATCACAAGTCAGCTGTTTTGTTTTTGGGGACAAACATATATTTGGAAGAGCAAAGGCTTAAACTTTGTATTAAGCAGCAAATGCAGAAGCCAATACATTAGCTTTAAAAGCTGAATTTGAAGACTACACTCCAAAATCCAGATTGGATAATTTTAGAATCTGAGAGAATGGTTGTTTGCTGCTCCATTTTCTGTTTCCTCTGAGAGAGAGAAATGTTCATAGTTCAGCTCCATCAGAAAACAGGAGCCTCTCTAGCATATACCTTTCCTAAAAAGATGTCCCGTTCCAACACAAGAGATGCAACACTCACAATGGACAAATAAAGTGATATTGCTCTTACTGTAATGGACATAACACAAGACTATCTGTATTTTAACAAAGACAACCCATCAAACTTTTATTTTAAACAAGAACTGCCTGTCTCTTATTTGCAATTTTCTTAGGCATGAAATAAATCACGTTTTGGATAAAGTGCCAGCTGAACTGGACTGCAGTGCAACAGATCCTAGGACAGTAATATTAAAATAGCCAGCAGCTGGTTGCACTAAAACCATCCCCAGGATACAATGATCAGTCAATTTTGTTTTGTTTAACAGACCAAGGTGATAAACCATAGATTATCTAAAGCTTCCATATCATAGTCCTTGAACTCCTGGGAAAGAAGTTCTAACTCAGATTTAAAGGAAGTTGAGAGACAACATTGGGCACAACTATTTCTTGATATGCAGAGACTCGAAGGAATGGGACAGGATTAATGATTTTTCCTGCACATCAAAAAATCAAGACAATTAAGAAGCATGCAGAAGCATACAGCTCCTGATGTTCCAAAGCAAGTGGCAAGGAAAATCTTATTTACAAGCATGTGAGATAAAGCAACAGACTTCTGATTCTCAACTTCCTACGAGTTGCTGTAAGGAATTTAATTGCTACCTCACAACCTGAATCACCCATTTCTCAGGTACACGTACAAAAAACCCAGATGCTGAACAGAAGAAAGTTGAATATTGAGCACGTAACACATTTTAATACAAAACTGCCAACGGAAGCATACAAGGCTCTGAGACAATTCATAAACCCACACAGGTCTTTATATAAGGTTAATGGTTTGCTAGGCAAGTGCCAAGGTTCACAAAACGGGTAATTTTTGTTTCTTTTTTTAAATCAGGTTTGAACTTTGCGCACTTTTCCTAACCACACTTCACGAAAATCTCAGCAGCGACTTAAGATAGGCAGAGGATATTTTACTCAGAGGTGTTCTCAAACACCTTATTAGTAAGAGAGCACAGGAAAGCCTCAACCCTTCAGTTATATACTTCACTTTGCTGGGTCAGGCAGCACGACAGCAGGCTGAGCATACTTGGGTGACTAACACTGAAACGGGCTGAAAACAGCAGCAATCATGACAGAGACAATAAAGAACCCCAGCAATCGCACACAGCTCCAAGGGAAGAAAAATCATGAGGAATTGCTTTTAAAAAATGCAGGGAAAACCCAGTTATGATGCCAAAACGTGCTTTCTTAAAGGCCACTTTTCATTAAAGGGATTATGTATGATATTAACAACACACCTATAAATAAAGCATATGGCATAAGGAAATATTAGCATAAAATCTTGAATGAAACTTTAAGGCAAACAGATTACAAAGTGTTGTAATAGAATGACTAATACGTCAAAGGAAAGCGCATGGTGCTAAAAAAATAGTGATCATTTTAAAAACTGTCTTGTGAAATGAAAGACAGCAGTATATTGAGCTAAAAGAACATAATATTCTGGAGATCTTCATATATGCCACTGTCTTTACTACAGTGCTTCAAACAGAAAATTCCTCTGAAGCTTATAATCCATGAAGAGACCAAGGCAGAGGAAGGATGGGCTAACAGGGCAGAAATCCACTGGGTGTTCCAGACGGATGCACCCAGAGGTGCTTTAGGATGGCTCTCCCTCTCTCCCGGTGCACACAGGAAGGACACTCAAGCACCCAAGGAACACGTACACGGTAGCTGCTTTCCCCCAAAGCGATCACCTCAGGTCTCCCATGGAGATCAACAGCAAGGAACACAAAAAGGGGGTTTAAGGAGTGTTTTCTGCAATGTGCAAAAAACTGCGTGCAGACTGGGGGGAGTACACCGAGGAGGGAAGCATGAGCGCTGGTGGGCTCCCGTGCCTCTCCTCGGTTGCACTGGAGAAAAATTTCAGCTGGAGGAAAAGGGTTAGGGCACAGCTGGTTACAAAGACAAGCTTGAGACTAAGGGTGGGGTATAAACGGTTCTTAAAAGGTGGCAAGCGATGTCTGAGGTAAAGGCTGAATGTTTAAAAGAGAGAGTAAACAGCACAAAGATGCTCTCGCTAAAGGGTCCACAGAGGCTGCTGGAGCAGACCGCGGGCTTGAGGGTGCAGCGTGCGAGGTGCGTGGGAGGCAGAGAGCAGGAAATTTGCAGGAGGAAGGCGCAGGGCACAGCCTGGAGGACGGGAGGGGAGGACAGGTGAAGCAGCCGGGGGCAGGCTGGGGGCAGGTTGAGGCACAGCACACCGGCAGCGCGCTGCAGCGGGCTCGGCAGGCGAGGCGGCCGGAGCGAGGGGCAGGGCACGACCAGGGCAGGGCATGGCCAGGGCAGGGGCACGGCCAGGGCAGGGCATGGCCAGGGCAGGGGCACGGCCAGGGCAGGGACACGGGCATGGCCAGGGACACGGGCATGGCCAGGGCAGGGCGGGACACGGCCAGGGCCGGTACCTACCTGGGCGTCTTGGCTGCGGCGCTCTCCCGGCGGTCCAGCACCCCGGGCACGCAGTTGGTGAGCTCGGTCCAGTCGGCGTGCAGCCCGCAGCTCCAGCCCGTGGAGAAGCGCGAGAAGAGCCAGGTCTCCCTGCGGTTGGGCCGGTAGCAGGTGCACTTCTTCTGCCCGGGCCGGCAGTCGCACGGCACCTCCAGCCGCACGTTCTGCACCAGGTGGCGGCCGAAGGTGGTGCCGCCGGTCTTCTGGATGTGCAGAAAGACGATCACGTCCTCGCCCTTCATGTCGAACGCGAGCTCCCGCTCCAGCTCCCGCACGGGGAAGTAGTACTTCTTCACGTAGTGCGGGTCCGGCGTGGGAAAGAGGTCCAGCTCCTCCGAGTAGGAGCGGCCGCTGGGGGAACCCAGGCTCAGCCCCGGCCCCACGTACTGGTACAGGATGAGCATGAAGCACACCGAGACGGCCACGATCAGCAAGAACTTGCTGGTCCTCTCAACCATGGTCCTTCCCGCACGCTTCATGTGTCACCATCTCCCGGGGCTGCCGGCGCTGGGCAGACTGCGGCGGTGCCGGGGGGTGGGCGGCGGAGCTTCGGCGTCGGTGCCGGCCGCCTCCCCCCGCTGCTCCCCGGAGCACAGCCTTCCCCGGGGGCGGCGGGCCGCTCCCTGGGTCGCCTCGGCTCGCCGCCG
>VZRH01001517.1:234378-252881 GCA_013397555.1 Urocynchramus pylzowi | reverse complement strand
TCCCACCGGCGGCGGCCCCGCCCGACACCGACACCGAGCCCGACACCGAGACCGACACCGAGTCCGACACCGAGCCCGCTCCGCTCCCGGCCCCGCTCCCCCGCCGAAATCCCCCCCACTGCGCCTCCCCGAAGCACTCGGCTCTTAGCGCTTCCTTTATGTGCCGCCTTAAAATTAACCCCGAGGAGCGGAGCTCGGCGCTCGGCCGGGACTGGGTTTCTACTCCCGCTTTGAGGCAGTGTGCCCGGGAATAGGAGTGGGTCTTGCCGCGGGTCTGCTCCCGCTGCGGCCGCCACATGGGCCACCGCAAGCCTCTGGTTGCGATGTCGCCAACTGGATGGAAGAGGAAAATGCTCTGGCCACACGCAAGGTGATGATGGCTGTGAGCTGGAAGAAGCCTGGGCACACCATCAGCCACGGAATGCGTGAATAATAATAATAATAATGATACTAGGTGAAGCTGAGGCGAAAATCGGCGGGGGTGTTATTTATAGCAAACTTTCCCAGCGAAATGCTTTGTGCTGCTCGGTCAGGCGGACTCCATCCAGCAGCGGGGCTGCGGCGGGGTTTGTTTGTCATCTTAAGCCCCCCAAAACCAAGCAAAGCCTTGGGGACGCCGGGAAGTGCCCGGCACGGAGCCGGCTGAGAGCGATCTCCTCTGCAGGGCAGCGCTTGGAAGGGGAAGATGCTGCGAGGATGGGCGCGATCCGGACCCGGCGTGCCCGGAGCCGGGCAGCCCCTGGCCGGAGCGGCGAGGGGCAGGCGGCAGCCCCGGCCCCAAGGCAGGTGGGGTCACTGCCACCAAGTGTCCCAAGAAGCCCTGGAAAGCACCATTTGGTGCCTCTCTGAGTGTAAACGGAGGATGAAGCGTGGCCCCATGTCAAAGAGTGAGGTTAAAATGTAGTGGCAGTCATGCTGCCACCTCATCGAGACCCGAGTTATTGTCTGTGCAGAATAAATTATACGGGCAATTGTTAATTTCTAGCCAAAAAAAAAGTCTGACTGAAGTGCCCTGTTCTCCTGTCGTTATTGCTGTTGGAGAAAGTTTCCTTATATTTCTGGTGCTTCTTAAAAATAAATGTTGCAATTAGATTTTAGCACTCCCGCACTGAAATATTCCGTCAGGTTACATTTTTTAAATCTAAGTTTTAGGTTACATTTTAATCCAAATCAGGTTACATTTTAATCCAAATGCTTTATGTAAATATAAAGGAATTCATGCCGATGGGTCACTGTTAAACACTGGGTCAAATTTATAATGGCCAAGGAGGAAATGAGATCCTGGATTTTCATTTGAACACCCTGACAGATAAATCTGCTACATTTTGAGATGGCTGCATTACTCACAAGTTATGGAGCCCCAGTGAGTTATGCAGTTCTTCCCAAACAAGTAACAATAAAATGTTTATAGCACCCAGAAGCATCGTATGTTGTGTTCAAACCATTCATTCTGTTTGATATTTTCCTCTTAAAAGTCTGCTTCTGATTCTCCTCTTCTCATGTAGGTTAGTTGCTCCAGAAACAATGATGTCATTCTTATGCACAGAGTTCAGCTACACTGAGAAGCAGAGCACAAACCTAATTTACAGGTTTGAAATTTATGTTACCATTTGGGAAATACATGTATGTAAACATGATGTTTGCATTTTTACATACATGTATTTGCATGTTTTGCTGAACTATACATTGCAGCATAAAAAACACAGAGCAGATTTTTTGGTTGCAATGTGTTTGTCTACAGTTCTAAACATGTAAGTATTTAGAAATGCCATAACTGTGGAGAAATCAGACATTAAATTGTTTCCAGTTACGTGAGCAATTGTTAATGGATTGTTTTAAACTCTTAGCATATAAAATATTTTGCCATTTTCATTAGTTGTAAAGATGGAGATATTTCGTTACAGATTTATATTTGTGGTAAATATAGTGCCTCTTAGTTTGTGAAAGAACTTACTAAAGTTCAATCCATCTAAGATAAACAAGCCATAAAGGAAAATACATGTTATGGCTGAAAATGTGCTGTTCTCTTTACTGCAGCACCTTCATCTTCAAGTGGAGGGCTGGGTAACATGCTGGAAGCATAGGGAAGGCCTGCACCCTTCTGCTTTACACTTACACAACTACCAATGCTTTTATTTTTATGAAGTGCTTTGGAATCCTTCTCTGACAATTCTATATGCTGCTCTGAAATGTTGGTATTTTAAAGGTTCTTACAGGTGTGACTCACCTAAAATGATCACTTAAGCAAATACTTAATCTCTGCTTATACTCAAAATTCCTCTGAAGACAATGATAGAATAGTTTTTCACTGCATGGGGAGTTAAACATCAGGTACCACATTAGTGCTAGTTCAGATCAGTGCTAATTTAGATTAGCAGAATTTAGAGAAGATCCGAGTAAAGTTAGAATAACAAGACTGACATTTTCCCTGGCTCCTGCATTGAAAACAACAATGTAAAGAGGTGAGAAATCTGACAAAGGCAAGTTGTTCCTACCACCTCCTGTTACATACTGTAGCTGCCTGCTTATCCTCTGAATTTACCTCCACCATTGTCCATCTTTCCAAGCTGAATCTTCCACTCTTGGGCCAGACCTCCCTAGGCTTTCCTACATCTTCTCTGGAATTCACCACTTGGGTCTGACTAGCTCCTGAAGCAAAGCTCAGTTTCCTGTGAAGCAGAGACTGACAATCTGCAATCACTGAGATGCCTAAAATCTAAATTTTTACATAATAAGCATTTTGAGGGAAAGTTTTTTTTTTGTGTTTTTTTTTTTTGTTTTGTTTTTTTTTTGTTTTGTTTTTTTTTTTGTTGTTTTTTTTTTTTTTTTTTTTTTTATCTCTAACCTGTGGACAAGAGGAGCTGCATTTCAGATTTTCTCTCCACATTCTCTTAGGCAAATGCAAACAGAAGATCCCTCCCAAAGCCCACTGATAAAGTTCTCTGTCATTTTAGTGTCCATCTCATCCTTTGTATCCTTGCACTCCAGAACTGTGCCACCCTGAGCAGAGCCCTCTTACACAAGCAAACTGAAATATCATGTTTGACACTTTTGTAGGAATCCAGTTGATCTTGGAGGATAATCTGCATCGATT
Organism: Urocynchramus pylzowi; assembly: GCA_013397555.1. Classification (NCBI taxonomy): domain Eukaryota; kingdom Metazoa; phylum Chordata; class Aves; order Passeriformes; family Fringillidae; genus Urocynchramus; species Urocynchramus pylzowi. The sequence continues at coordinate 249,787 of VZRH01001517.1, read as the reverse complement.
TTCAGTGATTTTCACATGACTGAGTTCCTTCAGGTACATTTAAAAGGTGTTTTTGTACACTCCCCAACACTAACCTCTGTTTGTGAAGGAACTAACTTTGAATTCTCACTACAAAATAATTCAGAATGAGGTCAGGCTTATACTAGTGAAGTTACCTAAGCTTGGTCTACTCTCAGCCCCTTTCCTGGCTTTCCTAGCTGTGTAAGCCAGCACTCATGATTTATTCATGGAAAGACCTTGTTAGGAGTCAGGTACAACAATTAGGGATCTTCTGAGAGATAACAATAAAAAGATGATTTAAAACACAAATTTTGAGCAGGCAGTTGAAAAGTATTTTATCATTGCTTGCTGCTGGCTATAGGATGCCTAAATATTTATGTTAACTCTACTAAAATATTCTAATCTATTCCAATAAAATATTTAAATGTGAGTTAACAATGCGGGGAGGACAAACTCGGGTATTTTCAGAGCATGGCTTATCACAGGAAACCTCCCATGAGAAAACAACAGTAAGAAAGGTGTGAACCACACACCACCTCTGCCACCAAAACCTCAATGAAATACTCATCTCAAAGCTTAATAAATAAAGAGTGGCTTTACTAGGCAGGGGAAGTCTAAAGGCTTCTTGACTCAGAAGATACAATAGTTTCCTGTGAACTAGTATAACTTTGTTAATCAAAACATCACAAAAAATCCTCTTTTAACACTTGCAAACCCTAAGAAATACCTCAAGAAATGTATTACCCTTAACTAAAATTCTACTACTCACTCTTAAGTAAGAAAAAAAAAACAACATGTGTTTACTTTGTTTCTGAAGGACAAACTCCCCTTCTTTCTGAAGGATAAATTACCCCAAATAGGTTGAAACAAACCACTTGCAACCTCAATTTAGCTGTTTGGGTTTATAATCCAGCTCCTTTAGGAAGAGTGGGCATATGACACTCATTTGCTTTCCTGATGTATGTGAACAATATGCTGAGTGAATGGTGAGGGGTCACAAACCACAGAGTGTAGCCCTTCACCTGTGATGTCAGCATTCAGACCTAGAGCAAAGTGTAGAACTCTTGTTTTTCTGATACAAACTGGTTTTGCTGGTCCACTGCTGCTGCAGCATCAGTGGCACTTACCAGCCCTGCACATTTGCACAGAGTGGCAGCACTCACACATCATTTCCCTGTGATACTTGTACTCCTAGTTGGAAGCCTGTAGCAGTTTGTAAACTCTAGTGTAAATACTCCACTGTTAGGCTGGGCACAACCCCACAGAGACCTCACAGCCAGCAAGGTGATCACTGATCCCTGAGTGCAGCACAGCTCCACTTAATTAAGGGAAGCAGGTATTGAATGATGCCAAAATCTGTTAGGCTCAGAAAACCTGGTTCTGATTTCAGGCCCTTCCCTGCTTTTGGGGACCACTGGAAAGTTCTGCTGTTTGAAAGGCACCAAAGACAGAAACCCTGGCAGAAAGCAAAACAGAGAAGGCACTGACAGTTGTCCTAAATGAAGGAAAGTGCAACTTCATCAGCTACAGAGGTCAAATCTGTGTTTTCAAAGTACCTTCACAGTGTTTATGATATAATCCTGCTCCCTCCTCTCACATGGCTGCCATGGATCTATACACATGTCACTCTCCTGGATTGTAAGATAATGTGTATATTCTATTTGCCACCTGTCAGAGCTGGGGCAGTTCTCTGCTGCTCACTGGGCAGTTTTTTCTTTATCTCTCCCACAGCCAATCCTCCCTCCAGGAGATCTCTGCTGTCCATGGCCACTGAGTGTCCCTGCATGGCTGATCAAATTCCATCATCCCATGGGAGAGGCTCTGCCCAGGGGAGGAGCCAAGCATTCCTACCTGGATCCAATCTGCCCTTGGGAACACCCCAGCAGCCTTTGCCCCCTGCATTCCCAGAGGAGCAGCTTTCTGCTCCCCTGCATTCCCAGAGGGAGCCCAGGCCCATCTCCAGCAGCCCTGGAGCTCCAGAGGAAAACTCCCCCCTTGTCCAGGATCCCTGCTCCAGCAGAGCCACAGCTGGCACTGCAGGAGGGCTGAGCCACCCTGGGATGGCCCTGCTGCCACCAGCCTGACCCACAGCCTGCCAGGGCCTGCTCTCACTCTGGCAGTGGGGTTTTGGTTTGTTTTTGTTTGTTTGTTTTTGTTTTGTTTTGTTTGTTTTCTACTATTGCATTTGTAATTTTAATTTTCTAATAAAGAACTGTTATTCCTATTTATTCCTGTTCCCATATCTTTGCCAGAGAGCTCAACAGTTTCAAAATCATTATAATTTGGAGGGATGGGGTTTTACATTTTCCATTTCACAGGAGGCTCCTGCCTTCCTCAGCAGACACCTGTCTTTTCTAACCAAGACAGTCACTTAGCAGGATGTCAGCTCATGACTGGTCGGACAGAGCCAGTTGGTTAACAATTGTATTTTCTCTCTTGCAAAGGGAATTGATTGAAGCAGACCCACTGCAAAAGCCCTCATGTGCAGGGCAGTGCTGGTGTGATAAGCAGCAGTGGAGCTTCTCCAAGCCACAAGTAGGTGTTGCATGCAGTGCCTGCAGATGCCAGACTTGCACGTTGGACAGACCTGCACTGATCCCTCAAATGCACAAATGCCTACAAGTCCAAGCAGGAAGCTGGGGCTGCAGCTGAAGAATATATAGTTTCTAAGGTACTAATCCTTGTAAGGAAGGAGTTTGTGGCTCCACAGAGAAGGCACAAGGTGCCAGCTGTTCTCCATTCAAGCTCTTTTTTTTCCCCTGCTTGTACCACAACAGCTGCAAGATGCTGCTGCCTGGGCTTGATGGAAAGGACAGGCCTATTTGGCAGTGGCATATTATTAGCATTATTCCCCATTCCTTCATGGGTATTAAATAAACCTAAAGGGAGCTTGGCTCCTACAAGATTTCCCTTCCCCTGAGTCTCCCTCGTGCAGCAGCTGTCCACTGGGACATGCCTATTAGCAGGGAACAAGTGGAGCCCTTTCAGCCTTGCTCTGTAAAACCCCTGAGGACACAAATCCTTGGCTCCTGGCAGGGACATCAATGGGATGTGTTTAGAAACACCAAGATACTCCCGTCGAGGAAGGCAGGCTGCAAAGTTTTTTGCTCTCTCCACACGTGTAAGTTGTATCTCTAGAGTTAGAAAATCAAGTTTTAATTAAAAATATTTCTCATTATCACACTATATACAAAAGATCATACCTTTTAGTGTAACAATACTTCTTTAGTTCAGTTTACATTTAGTATCTCTTTTGAATTACCACAAAAATATTTTCCCATTCATAAAAATAAAATTTAACCTACTATCTCAACACACATCAAAAATAAATGATATAACATTAAAAAACTTACTCTACTAACACCCAATACAAAAATAAAACATAAAATAAATCAATCAATCAATATAAACCAAACTACAAAAATAAATTTAAACCTTCAAATTGAAAAAACAAAATTCTCAACATCTCTTTTTCTAAAAAAAAAAAAAAAATTCTCAACATTTCTTTTTCTTTTTTTTTCTGGAATAGTTTCTGTATGACAGCTTAGTAACTTTCTGCAGTGACTTGAAGCTTAAGACTGGCTTGTGCCCAAGCTGGCTGTCACGGGGTTTTTGTATCCTACATATTAATCTAAATATTATTGGAAATACAATTGCTTAATCTTTAGGCTCTTCAGTAAATGCTGCACTGCACGAGGAAGATCCTTGTCTCTTTGCCATTGGGACTTCCATAAACATATAGATGTCCTGTTAGCACATGCACTGTGTTTTAATATTTTATACCATCATTTCCTTGATCTTTGTAAAAAAACCCTTTTGTAAAAAAGCATTTTGTAAAAAAACACAGGAAATTGCATTCTAATGCATATCTGCTTACAGAATTTTGACTTTCCATATCTGTGGGATTCTCTGGGGGAAAAAAAAAAAATTGGAACCTGCATTTATCCTTCCTTGCTGATAAATAGTGAACAGACAAAGCAGGGACGCTGAAGTTCATGAGAATGGAGTTACATGCAAAAAAGTGACTAACCACTTTCCCATTTAATCCTCAAAATTAAGAAGTCATGTAACAAAGTGAATAAGCTGGAAGTTATAAAATAAGCTGGCTACATAGCAATTATGCCTAGAAATGTGCAGTTAAACTGGAAACGTGCACAATTCAGTTCTTAGGAGGCTTTTAGACAGAAGTCAATCACCTGAAAAGTGCAAGGAACTTGAAGTGCACTGTTTAATGTGTTTTTTTAAAAAAAGAACTGCACTGGGAAAGCCAAACTGTGAATTATCATTGCCTTTTGTTCACAGCATCAGCTCTTTCAATTGTGTTGCTTCTACAAGCAATGGAGCAGAGGAGTTGTAGGGTTGAGCAGTGAAAGTTTGAATACTTTCTCCCCAAATAAAAGCCACTGGTTTAAAAATCCCTTAGAGTGAAAAAAAATGCCCCCTTCTCTCTTTCCCCCCTTCATTTTTGCAATATTTGAAGCACTGTAAAATTATTTCAGAGGCAAAGCAAGAGGAAGAAGTTCACATTCCAGCTGCCTCTGTGTAGTAGGAGCTGCCAGAACCAAGAGATGGGGAATTTTCCTGCACTGGTGCCCACCCACCAGGCCATGGATCTGGGCACTCCCAGACCTGTTGATGATGTGAACAGAAGGGATTTTCCACAGTTGGTTTTATCACAGGGGTTGTGATGACCAGCATCTTATCAAAACAGTCCTTACAAGTGATACCAAATCAACACCTGAGAGCAAAAGGGAAAGGAATCTCGTGGAGATCGCAAGGCTAAAATGAAATCCACAAAGGGAAAACTGCTGCAAAAGGAGCTCTTGGGGGTTAAGCATTTTTAGACCACAGCCACAAGAAAATTGGGAGAAAAGGCTGAAATGCCACAAGGAAAACACATTCTTGATCACAATGAAAGCAGAGGGGCCCGTGCAGAGCATTCAGGCTGCTTGCCCAGACTGAATTTCACCTTCTTTTTTGGCCTCTTCTGTCAGAGGTGGCACTTCTGTCCCTTTTTGACACTTGCCACAGGGTGACTTGGCAGAGAGATAAGACCCAAACAATACCTAGTGCTGACTAAAAATTGCACCAGATGAAGGAGTGACCAGCTCCAGAGGGGATCATCAGCTAAGCCTGATATGGGGACACAGGGAAAATAAATGTAGACCCAGCAGTTTCTGCTCTGAGAGCTTATGCATTTTAAGCTTGATCTACTTAAGGCATTATCCATAGTATGTGAATCTCTTAATACTTTTTCTTGATTTCTATCCTGAGCATCAGTGATAGCTGGTGGCACAGACTTGCCTGCCTCTTCAATTTTGATATGAAGTCCTAGAAATTGGCTTAATATGTACAGATGAAGTACACTGGTATTACAGTCAGTTGGGATTAAGGACTCATAAGAACAATAAGAGGAAAAACCAAATAAATTTGAGCTTACTAGTCCATATAGCAGAAATAGAGAATTAAACTTTTTAAGAAAAAACATTGAAAGGTATTATTTAATTTTAGTGTAAACACAGAAGTCCCAACTACGCTGTCACCAACTCTCACAAGCCAGGTAAGCATAAAACTCTCTATGATTAAAAAAACCCCCAGAACTTACTCTGAACTTGTGCTGATTTTTTCATAGATTTCATTGCTAGGCACTGACAATTTCAGTTAACAGATTCCTTCTCTCTGTCACTACACTTCATCCAGCTGGTACTTCAATTTATGTTGCTGCAATAAAAAACTGCCTTGTTCTCCTCTGTCAGAGAGGTTATGGTCAACAACTGTTCACAGCCAGAATTCCAAGAGACAATTCCACATAATTCCCTGGGAAGATGCAGTGTTACCTTCTTCATTGTGCCACATTCTAACCACTGGATGATGCTGAGTGGGAACAGCAGGAATTCTAAGAATTCTTTATCACTGATAATAAAATAGGACCTAAGCAGGACCAGCCAGCCCTGACAGATTTTGCATGTTCTGAAAAAACAACACAGAACACTCACATGCTGCTGTAGGAAGCCCAGCAACCTATTTCCCTTAAAATATGTATCACAGAAAATGAAAGAAGCTGAATGTATAGACAGCAATTCCCTTAATTATAATAACAATTAATAATTAATAGCTAATTATTAGACTGATATATTTTATTGTATAAAATAAATAATATAGAATAAAATATTATAACTATTATAATCATTAATAATTGTTAATATTTAATAATTAATAAATTATTCCCTTTCCCCTAATTTCAGAAGTTTTAATCTCTCCCTCTGATATATTTATTACACAGTTAAAACATTTGAAATTTTAACATCGCTGGGGCCTTTACTTTTAATCAGCTGTTTTTTCTGTCTTCTTTTTTAATCCAAGTTGGCAAAGTTTTGTTTATTAGCAATTAGCTACCTTGCTGACACTGCAGAAAGGATTGAAATATAACAGGGGGCACCTTGCTGAGGCTCACAGACAAAAATACAAAATCCTTCTCTCTGCCCTCTGCTCAGGTGGAGCTGATGTGCCTGGACTGAATGAAACCTGGCTCTAATGTTGCTATCCCTAATTGAAAAATATTTTGTAATTTCTTCTTGCTTGGAAGGCTGTTAGAGGAATACTCTTGGTTAAAAGTGGAAAAGGCTGAATTTGTGGGTGCATGGGACATTATTGATAAGAATAATGATTATCTCAGACTTAGTTTCCTACATTTGATGAGAAGTTTCATGACAGGGCTGCTTACAGAGGTGAGAGATCATTTTCCTTGGCTCAGACACGAGTGTTTGTTTCACAGAACAAACTCAAGGGAAAGCTGTACTGTCTAGGAAATGGAAGAAGAAAAATTTCTCACTCCAGCAGAATATTAACAAATCCACATATCTGTCATGTTGGTAATCTTTTGAAAAACAGCTTTTGAGAACACTAAGATAAGAATCTTTGAACAGAAACAGACTGTTTAATACTATTTGTACAATGGAAATAGCCTGAAAAAAGATGAGTTCACACAGGCTGGATATTGTTTAAAATAAAGCTATTATTCTTTCTAGTTTGTGCTTTGCAATGTAGTGAAATGTATTATAATAGTTCCCAGGGTGGACCCTGTTCTATAATGAAAATTATTTGTTTTGGAATAATAAGTTGGCTTCAAATGTAATGTAGGTTCTTTTAGTATAACACACACACAGAGCTGATTTTCTAGAGCAGTGTCCACACAGAGCACTATTCTGGAATTCTCACTGTGGACATTTATTACCTAATAAAAACATGCTGTAAGCTTGTGGAAGGGACTGTGGAAGTGCTTTCTTTTGAGGTAGAACCTCACTGTATGAGTGAGGCTTCTGTTGTAAGAAATACAGCCCAGAATTTGGGGCTTTGTATCCATGTTAAACTGTTGTATCATTTCAGGACAGATGTGTCCCTTAGGTAGATACTTGTATTATTTATATATATAATATATATAATATAATAGTATTATATTATAACAGGAAAATTACTGTTGAAAAGCAAAAGCCAAGTTGAATAACTGGAGAATTTTAATTCAGAGTTTCCTCTGCTCCTGCTGCTAGGTTAAGAGGGGGCATTTTCTTCAGAGAATGTGAAGGAAGGAAGGTGTTTAAACTTTGTCAGTGACAGAGAAATGGAAATTGGAAAAATACATGTTATATTGAAACAAAAGCTGTAATAAGGCAGTACAAGTCCTTGGCATTCCTTGCAGGAATACACGAATCATGCTGGTAACTACAGCATCCCTTGCTCCCACCTATGAAGAGGATCTGAATGTCCAAAATAAAGCAGAAGCCAAAAGAAGTTATGAATACTTCATTATTTTCTTCAGACAATCCGGCCAAACATACTTGAAAAAATTCCAAACCATTCCTGGAGATAAATCCTTGTCTTGGTTTGCAAAGACAGGTGTCTGATAAGGAAGGCAGGAGCCTCCCTTGAGATGGAAAATGCAAACCCCCTCCCTCTGAATTATTATCATTTTGAAATTAGGGGGCTCTCAGGTAAAGATATGGGAATAGGAATAACAGTTCTTCATTAGGAAATTAAAAATAAAAATGCAGTAATAGAAAACAAATTACTGCCAGAGTGAGAGCAGGCCCTGGCACGCTGTGGGTCAGGGTGGTGGCAGCAGGGCCATCCCAGGGTGGCTCAGCCCTCCTGCAGTGCCAGCTGTGGCTCTGCTGGAGCAGGGATCCTGGACAAGGGGGGAGTTTTCCTCTGGAGCTCCAGGGCTGCTGGAGATGGGCCTGGGCTCCCTCTGGGAATGCAGGGGAGCAGAAAGCTGCTCCTCTGGGAATGCAGGGGGCAAAGGCTGCTGGGGTGTTCCCAAGGTCAGATTGGATCCAGGTAGGAATGCTTGGCTCCTCCCCTGGGCAGAGCCTCTCCCATGGGGATGATGGAATTTGATCAGCCATGCAGGGACACTCAGTGGCCATGGACAGCAGAGATCTCCTGGAGGGAGGATTGGCTGTGGGAGAGAGAAAGAAAACTGCCCAGTGAACAGCAGAGAACTGCCCCAGCTCTGACAGATGGCAAATAGAATGCACATCCTTCAGCCACATCTTGCATCCTAAGACAATCCTGGAGAAGGTTTTGTGTTGATTTTGCAGAAACTCAAGTAAAATGGGGTTAGCACTTTCCTCTTCATAGTTTCAAGGAGCAAAGCGCTGCCTGCTGATAAGGTCAAGCCTCTGTCTAGCATTTGTTGCCACTGGACTGGCAAGAATTCCTTTAAATAACTTCAAGAGAGTCAACAATTCCACGTGCAAAATTGTGGAAGCAATACGGCAAATGAACACGTATCAGCAGGCTGTGTTTGTTTGGATATTCTGATCTGCAGAGATGGAAAATTTTTTTCCCCCCAGCTTTTTCTGGTTGTTGCTAACACAGCAGCTATAAGCCCTGGCCTGCCAGTGCCTGGTGGCTTTGCCAATTCAACCTCTGAAAAAGATGCTCAACTCTGGAAAAGGCAGCTAAAAGTGCACCAGTAAGTGGAAATCAGCAAAATGGGTGTGGTTTCTTTGCTAAGAATATCAGTTTTCCCACAAAAATGCCACCTTTAGTGGCATTCATGCAGGCACAGTGTCAGCCCTGATAATTGGAGAGCCTCTGGCTGGAGCTCAGAGCAGGTTTTATGGCAGCTGCACTGCAAAGAGCTGTGGAAGGGCAGCTCTGAGCAGCAGTCAGAGTGTGCAGGTGTGCACACTGGCAGCAGTGCTCCCTGGCAGGGTGGCAGGGTGTGCAGGTGTGCACACTGGCAGCAGTGCTCCCTGGCAGGGTGGCAGGGTGTGCAGGTGTGCACACTGGCAGCAGTGCTCCCTGGCAGGGTGGCAGGGTGTGCAGGTGTGCACACTGGCAGCAGTGCTCCCTGGCAGGGTGGCAGGGTGTGCTGCTTTACACTGCTGCACTGCACAGTGCTGAGCAGAGGAAGGTCAAAATGGGAAAGGCAAAACACTCTTTCGTTATCTCCCTGCTTAGGCTCCTCAAGATTACTTTCTACAAATCACTGTCATTTTGGGGAGGGTCTGGTGCAGGAAACACACACACCTGAGTGGGAGGAATAGCAGTTATGGTTTCCATGCACAGCTGGCTCACTGCTCCCTGAGATTTTAATGGGCAGGAGCTGAACTGTAAGAACTTACAGAAGGGTAAACTGGCATTGATTTAAGCTTTTCCTATTGTGTCAGCTATAATTTACAATGATTTGGGAGCTCTTCAGATAATTGGGCCTTCCTGCACTGGAGTAGAGCAGGCACCTCAGTAGAAAAGATAATGTGGGCAAGCTGAGAGTAGAAATTATCAGACCTCCCTATGTAGGCTACCCCTAGGAATTATAGCCCCAAAACGAGCCTAAAAGGTGCAGTGATTTGTCTCTAGGAGAAAGAATTCAGACAACTTTTGTGGCATGCAGGAGAAAAGAGGTGGAAAGAAAAATGTGCACTGTCCTCCCACTTGGGATAATCTGGAGAGAAGAAGAAACAGGGTTTTGGTTCTGGACATTAACCTCTGTGAGAAGAACAACTTGTGCCTGTTCTGTGCCACTTTATCTCTCCCCAGACCAAGATGAGGGTTTTGATGCTCTGCAACACATTTCCCTTTGCCCAGTACTGCTGAGGGAGACAGCTGTACATTAAACCATAAAGAAGATCCTGCTGTAGATTCACATTGCAGACAATTCTCAGCAGTAAACTACATTGCATGCTTGTTAAAAATCTACAGCTTGAGTCATGTGGGCACAGGAACATATTGAAGGTGTTGATAGGAGAGTGTGTAACCACTCTTCTCTAAGATCTTTTGATCTTCCAGATCAAAAATCTGGGTTCCTGAGCACAGATATCTGTTTATCAGTGCCTTGTGACTTTGGATGAAAAATGATAACCACAGTAGCAGGGAAGTTTGAGGAAGTACCATAATCAGAGAAACATTTGAACTAAAGCCATATCACAGTGTACTGCCACCTCCTGTATCACTTTTTTGCACTGTGGCAGGTTTGATAATCACTGGACCTTGTACTCTTAAGTTTACTAACTTGGTAAATTTTATGAAATTCAGGCCATGAGCCATGAACTTTACCTACAATATTTAGTCCAAACAATTCCCAGAATTTGTGCCATCCTGCCCTAGTTCTGCACAAAGCACAATCCTGTGCTCCCTGCACTGTGTGGATGGAAGATGCAGACACTTATACACAAATGTGGCTTAGCTTTAGGCACTTGAATAGCCAATCTTGACCATATTCTACTCAAATTTACTCTTGTCTTCTCACAGAGACTATAATGGAAGAGAAAAAGGAAAAGGTTAATTGGTAGTTATTGTTTCCCTGCAAACAACTACCTCTAAAGAGACAAACCTTGTATTGTAGTAAAAATATGTATGTCAGTGCATTCAAATTTGAGTTCATCCTATCTTTTGAGTTGACAACAATGTAATTCACTAAAGATGGAGACAGTAGAGGGGTCTCAAGCATCTTTTGAAGATAATTAACTCTGGTCAAAATGCAGTTATATCCGTACCAGAGCCTGAACTGAACACACATGAAATTTAGGATATAACAAGGCAGATCAGTGTTCTATAAATTGACCTGATCTTTACAGTACTCTAAACTAAACAATTAGGGGCAAATGCTCTTTGAGCTGGTGTTCTTGAAGACCAACTTATTTTCCCTTGTGTCTAAATTGAGATGCAGAAAGCTTGTGTCCCCTTTCAGTTCTTATCATACCAAACACCTTTTTTTTCCCTAAAAAAGGAAAATTAAGGTATCCAAATTACCAGATCAGTGTGATGACAGTCACCAAAAAAAAAAACCAAAAACTGCTTGTCAATCATATTGTTTCAGCAAATTTATTGACTTAGTTTTTATTATTCTTTCTTTATAAGTAATAAGTATTATTCTTTATTTATAAGTAGCAAGTAATAAGTTATAAGTAATAAGTACTTTCTTTATAAGTAATGTTTCATTCCTTAAAACCTCATCATCCTTTGGTCTTGTTCTAAATTCTTTTCAATTCTGTCTCTTAAAACCATAGAGTTTTCTTTTGTTATCTGGACTTTTGTATCACAACTAATTTTTAACAGTGCATCCTGCTGATAATTAAGCTGATCTCATGAATCAGTTGATATCTAAATATTCTCAACATTTTCTAAGAGGCTCATAATTTTGGACAGAGGTCTGAGTCACTGAAGCAAGTTTTTATATGTTGCTTACTTTTAATGTTTTGTGTTTCATTAAAGCTATAGGTCCTCCTGTCACAGACCTCAGATAAAGATGTAATGCTGATATTAGAAGTGTCAGCTTAATTGTTTCAAAATATTAGGCATTGTTGAGAAAGCTGAGCTCTTAACAAGCTGCTTTTGGGACTCATCACTCTTTTGGATTTTTTGATTTTTAAATAAACTTTCTTCAGTTGCTTGAGGTTGTGCCACTAGGCTCTTCCATAAACCCTGCTGAGCATCCTGGGCACCACTCTTTTTCTTACCCTCACTGAAGTAGGACCCTGCTGCCAAGGGGGTGCTCTGAAAGAGCTTCAAAACTCCATTTCCTGAGGCTGCAGCCCTGTGAGCACTCAGGGTTTTCTGTCAGCCTCTTCAGGAACATGTGGCCACCAAAGCAAAAGGGCACTCAAGATTTGAGAGGGCTCCAAAATACCACCACATTCACTTATGTAAATCTGTGCACCTATTTGTCACTCATTGCTTGCATTCATTTACACACAGATGCTTCCTTCCTGCTCCTCAGTATTCCCAGCTTTGAAAAGCCAGGGCCCTGCTGGAAAAGTGCTTTGCATCTTTTTTTTCAATAAGGGGAACTCCTCTTCTCTTCTCTTCTCTTCTCTTCTCTTCTCTTCTCTTCTCTTCTCTTCTCTTCTCTTCTCTTCTCTTCTCTTCTCTTCTCTTCTCTTCTCTTCTCTTCTCTTCTCTTCTCTTCTCTTCTCTTCTCTTCTCTTCTCTTCTCTTCTCTTCTCTTCTCTTCTCTTCTCTTCTCTTCTCTTCTCTTCTCTTCTCTTCTCTTCTCTTCTCTTCTCTTCTCTTCTCTTCTCTTCTCTTCTCTTCTCTTCTCTTCTCTTCTCTTCTCTTCTCTTCTCTTCTCTTCTCNCCTGCAGTTTGGGAGGCAGCACTTTGAGATACCAGAAAACTTGGCAATAAAATGCCAGTTAGGTGTGACTTAGCACAGACTATTAACACAGTGTTTGAAATACCCAATGTTCTCCTACTATTCCTTATTATTGAATTGTACCCCTTTAGTCCCATTATGCCCCCCTGATAAAGAGATTATTCAGTCCTTTGCTTCCTTGTTCACTCCATGGTTCTCAGGTGTTTTTTACAGGCTCTTCTTAGCTCCACACTGCTGTGACCAGCTGCTCTGATACCCAACCCAGCTCATTTAGTATATTGATATATCCATCAATATCTGTTCTGTAACACAACAGCTGTCAATAAAACTGAGGGGTAGCTTTTGATTATAAATGTATTGTATATTGTATAACAATTACTATGTATATAGCTATTTATTATTATTATTAACAATAACTTTATGGTAAATATAATTATATATACTATATAGATAGAATATAATTATCTATTATCAATTATTAATATAATTATATATTATTATATGCAACTATATTATATATTATACATAATACTTATTATAAATTAGTTGCTCATGGAAAAAATGTAACCAAGTTGCAGAATTCCAGTGCCTTTGCTGTACTCAGAATTACAGTGTGCTCTTCTTTTTTTATTACATTTATTTATTGATTGTTTCAGGGGCAGTGTGAATATTTCTCAGACAGTTTACTTTCTCATAAATGTGCTCATCTGATGAAAAGTTCTTAGAAATCTTTGTTAATATTTTGGTTTTAATAATCTTTATAATTATCTTTATTAATATGTTTTAAGCCAAAATAATAATTGTCACACTGTCTATATATGTATATATATATATGATATACAATTTGTAATTCTTTAAGATTCACGAAGTATTAAAATATCCAAATTCTCCAAAGTTTCCCTAGTATAAGTCTGTCTAAAGTCCCAGAATTTATGAGCTCCAGGTGCAAAAATGTATATTCTTCAATTGCATTTTTGATTTAACAGATTTCTGTCTTATATCTTTGGGCCCAGCCTCTGTATTATTTCAGGCATTTTTGATCAGCAGTGTAATATTTGTAGTTGCTAAACTTGCAAACCTACACCAAGGGGAAGTAAAACTTATCTGGTGCATATTTACAACTATTTACTTGGATATTTACATGGCCATAAAGTCCAGAAACAAATGGAAGATATTTGGGACAGGAGGCTGACAGCTGCAAACAACTGCATGAACCTACTCAGCCACTGTGTGATTTAATTCAGTTTTTCTGCTTAGGCCCTTGGGGCTAGAATTGTTCCTTTCAAAAATGTGTAATGATGTAATTCAATATTGTATCCTCCACAGCANAGGGAAGGGAAGGGAAGGGGGTTTTCTTACCTTTAGAAATCTTTGCTTTCATACAAGAAATGATGGTTTCAGAGAACACCATATCTTGTTGCAGGCTGTGGAACTGCATTTCNAAAAAAAAAAAAGGGGGCAAATTGAGATCAGACAAACACTTTAATTTCTGGTATTTTTAAGTTTCAATTTTTTGACAAGTAAGTCCCTGTCCTCTCCCTTCCCAAATTTCANCTGTGGAACTGCATTTCAGTGCAGAGCCTCGTAAGCTGCAGCAACTTCTCCTTCACCTCCCCAGACCTGTTGTTGCCCAGTTTCCAGTCTCAGACACTTTTGCCTCCAGGCTCCAGCTTGTGCTGTTCTTCTGCTTTGCTCCTCCTCAATCTCAGTGTTTTTCTGCCAGGGTGGCCCTCGAGGAAGATCAGTACAGGGAGCTGAGAGAGGTTTGTGCATGATCAAGGAGGAAGAAATCACCGAGAGCCTTACCTGCTGTCCACTGGCACCTGGTGTCAGGGTGTTGGGACCTTCACACATTTCTGTTTTCCTTCCTCCTCCAGCACCAATCTGGTCATTTTAGAGGACAGGCAAGTGGCTTATTCAGGTTAAGCCAGTAAGCACAAGGATGTAATCATCACAACTAAGAAATGAGCTTTGATAGATTGCAGTGCCATTGAATTGCTGCAGTTAGTGCAGGAGCAGAGACTCTTTTCTGAAGAGAATTACAAAGCCACAATCCAGTGTGAACTCTGATAAATATAAAGATAACCTAGCTGTCTGCTTGCTGCAAAGATACAGTTACAAGTCAAAAGTATTACCTTTTTCAATGAAGGCTTTTCCATGCACTAGGAAAAACACATCCCAAAACTTCAGAGCACTCCTATTCAGGATTCAGTAAATGATCATGATGAAAACTCTATTTTTCCCTGCATCATAGCAAACCATCTAGCATGCTGTACTGGTCTTCTTTCTTGTCTTCCACCAAACCTTTAGCATAAAAAAATAATTTTTTAATTGCCTGCCATTACTCATTAGGGTACCTGCCAATCCCAAGCACTAAAATGCAGAGTAACACACCACGGTGCTGTGAGCTGCTCCCAGTGACCCAAAGATGCTGGCTGGTCACAGTTAGCCTGGGACAGGAGCACAATAAAGTACCTCTGTCCACGTAAAACACTTCCAGAACTCCGGCTTTAATGGACAAAAAAGCCTTTGATTGAAACCAAAAATAAGATTATGAGGCAGGACTGGGAGTGAGGAAGAAACCATGGATTATGGATAAGGAAATTCTATGCTTTTAAAACTGCCATTAAACCAACAAAAGTCCCATGAATGAAGACTGTTACCACCTGCTTTATGGCAGTAATAGTCAATATTAGAGGCTGTGCCAGGTGTGAAGGAAAGGTTTGTTCCTCAAAAAAAAAAAAAAAAAAAGGCTTCTGGGTTGTCATTTTTTTTTTTCAGCAGGAAATTTTTTTGTGAAAAGGAAAAAGG
>VZRH01001517.1:217134-232607 GCA_013397555.1 Urocynchramus pylzowi | reverse complement strand
ACCCTGCTTGTTTCCATTTTTATACAGTTAAAAAAATTATATATATATATAAGTGTGTGTGTGTGTGTATGTATATAGGTATATACTATAATATAGATATTATATATTTTAGATATTATATAATCATATATTATAATTTAACCTCTCTCTCTCACTTCTTGGTTTTCCTATTAGTAAAATAGGACTTTCTTACTTAAAAAAAAATGTTGCCAGCATTGTGAAGCAGAAATGTTATCAGAATTATTGAGGTAGGTAAGGTCCTGTTAGTTTATAGCAAACCATCCTCACAGCCAGGGATGCTGTGATAACCTGGCAATTGTGAAATTGGGGATTCAGCATTGTTCATATAGTGAGATTAGAAAGGTCATAACACTGCAAGCTGGCATGATTTTCATATTTGGCATGAGGGAAGATTGCCCCCATAGCACACCTGCCTAGCTGCATATTGATTTGGCTTCACTGATTACAAATGGAATGTAAACTGATTAGAAAGCAATTAGGAGTAAATCTATATGAACAGGGTTTTTTCCTCTTCTTTCTTCCTGGCCAGTTAGCTTGATGTGAATTTGACTGTTACTTTGCCACTGACTGGCTAAAGGCAGGCAACAAGAAAATAAATTATCATTGCTGATTCAACTCTGTGAAAAAAAAAAAAAAGGCTTTATTCATTCTATTCCTCAAGGCTGGGAACCTGTGCCATGTTTAGTGGCTTTACAAAGGAGTAAGAAAAACCCAGGTATGGCTTCTTAAGGAAATGCTCCCTTATTACCTCTGACCTTTGTACAGTCCTGTTGAAGCTACACTGATAATAAAGTCTCTTGTTGGTTCCTTTAGCTGCTCCCTTAAATACTAATGTACCAGTCTAAAGGAAAAGTTGCCATGGATTCACAGTAACTGCCTGACCTGAAAATGAGTCCAATAATGATGAAGGCTAAAAGAAGTTTTGCTTTAAAATTTGTCACCAGGAACAAATAGTGAGTGCTATTCCACTCACAGTTTGCATGTACTCCTATGTCACACGATGATTTTCCTGGAGAAATAACAGCTTTTGTGTACCATGAGCAGCAAAACTACCAAAGTCTGGGTCTGTACAGATTTGTACCCTGTGTTCCTGAATTCACCCCCTGCTCTGCAGAACTCCCATGTTTTTACCACGCTCCCAATGCTCACTGCCTCCCCCACATCCTGGAACTGCAGTTATACAACACTCAGGCTATTCCAGGGGTGATTCATCATCTCTAGCTACTAAATATATCAGAGTAGATAAGAATGTGTGTGTGTATCCATATATAACTGTATCTATCAGAATATTTAATACTCTATTTAAGAATCTTCATATATTGGGAGAGTAAAATTCAGCCCACCCAGCTTTCTCATGGAAGTTGGCAGCTTGTTTCTTTCCCATATACACATGAGGATTTTTCCAAAAAAAAGCATGGGAACTTCATGGCTTTGGAAATATTGCTCATTCCTAAAAGTTAACAGGACAGCAACAGAGGCAAAAAGAAACAGCCCAATTTTAAAACCCTGCTTGAGGTACTTATGTAACACAGGTAGTTTATTCTGAGGTATGGCTCAAAACAGACGCAAATCTGCACAAACTCATCTGGTACAAGAGGATGGGCCACAAATGCTCTGTGCCATTATCTGGATATTTGGCAGTGATATTTCCTTTACTTGAAGAACCCCTAAGTTACAGAGCTGCAACTTGGATGAGGAGAAGCAGCTGAAATCCTGAGGCTGCTGCATGAAGCAACCAGCTCACCATCCTTTCCCTTGCTTTTGCTATAATTTCCCTGTTATTTCATTAGAGGTATCGTGCAAGGAGAGCTTGATGGTTCTCATAATGTCAAGGACCAAAGGACAACTTCAGGGGGCCAAGAAGATGTGTAATTCTGTTTTTCTTGTTCAGAAGAATTGAAAAAATTAAAAAAAATATTTGGCATGCCTGGAGAGGTCTTCACCAGACAAAGAGTGCCCCTGCTTTGTCCCTTGATTATGGGAAAAAAACCACCATCTTATATCTTATGGATTTAAATATATTTGAATATATTTAATATATTTATTATAGTAAATATATTTAAATATATTTAAATATTTATTTAAATATATTTTTATATATTTAAAGCCTAAATACCTGTTACATCAACTCTCTGCTGGTCACGAATCAGCTTTTTAACCTGTATTTTCTCCACAAGTTAAGAAGAGCTTTCAGATGCTATGAAAAGCTGGCAGTTTGTGCACAGCTCACACTTCAAACTGGTACCCTCAGAAAGCTGGACAACAAGCCAGGCTGTGCCTCCACGTGTCACACATTCCCCTGTGCTGTGAAGGGAGAGGGATCTCCAGCTTCACGTTTGACAATGGAAGTGGCTGAAGATTTAAAATACTTAAAAATGACTATTTTTGTTGTGTACCACTAATATTTATGCTGCCATGAAAGATGTTTCTTCCTATTTGACTGAAGAAGCATTTGTTGCATGTGAAGCTTAGATTTGTGATATCCTTGGTTGTTTCTTTACTTCCACGCTCCTAAGCTTTGTGAGGGATATAAATACAAAACTGCCACTTAGGAAACTTGAACAGTTCTTAAGACAGAGAATTTTCTTGTGACACAGACAAGGGTCCTTATTCCCTTTACCACTTTGACTAACATTTATTCATTCTGTCTCCATGTAATGTGTTCCTAAAGCCACCAGCTCAGGCTTTCTAGATCATTTCCTTGTGTATGCCACTGCTTTATTTTCCTTTAATTTTTATTTTCTAAAACAAACATCTCCTAACCACAATCTTGATCACTACTGAGGGTCTATTGCAGAATAAAGTTTGGTCACTCCACAATTTCCTAAACCACTGTTTTTCTTGGTTTGCAGAAAACTGAGAGAGCATTGAACTCAAATTATACTAAACAATATGTGGACAAGAAAGGCCAAGATTTGTTGAAGTTACACTACTCCAAGCCACTATTGGCAAACATTTTTTGGATTAATGCTGCTGTAATTCTCCCAGGGCATGCAGCCTTTAAGAAAGGGAAAGAACATGGCCAAGAAAAAGCAGCATTCCTGGCTGTAGCAAATAACTTAGGATGGAAGCTCATAGAAAATGAGGGGAAAAGAGGCATGGTGGGAAAAGGAAGAGACAGGAAATATTAACATTTTTGCAATTTAGGTGGATTAGACCATTATTTTTATGATTTAAATTTTCCACTGATCACAGAGAAAAATGGAAGCTATTTTGACTGAAAGAAAACACGGTCACATAATGAATTTCCACTTAAGTATAATGGCAGTACTGCAATGCATTCCATAAATAAAGTATTCTCCAATTTAACAGAGACATTTCATTGCTTCTTTCACCAAACACTGAATAGAAAGACAAGATCACTTGTCCTCTTCTAGCCTAGACTTAGATCTAAAGTGTATATGTAACCTAAAATCCTAAATTAATATAATGCAATCAGAAAGTGCTGACACAGAACACTGGCATGAAAAACTTCTCCTGGCCTTTTGGATTGTCCAGATTTAAAGGCAACAGATGACACATTCCTTCCTTTAAAACAAATACCTGTTTGTTTGACTGATTTTAAACCTTTAGGGAAGTATTCTTCCTGGGCCATGCAGTTTGTTCCTCAATTGCAAGTCCATTGGTGTGGTGACTGTGAATATTTTGACATAAAAGCAAAATAGAAAAATCTCACTATCTTAACTGTTATTTCTATGAGGGAGCTCAGGCAGGCAGACACCTTTTTGCAAATTCATTTAATTGTGGTGCAGGTCCTGCTCAATTACAGTGTGGTTCTAGTGTTCTTCCAGAATTCACTTTTTGCCAAAAATGCCACTGAAGTGGCAAAAGACAAACTAGAATAAACACACTTACGAGATGCTTTTTCATTGCTAGTTAGATGAAAAACCAAGCTTTCATTATTTCTGAAATGAAATAATTTTTCCTTTTGGGTCACTTCTCAGAATGGTGTCATGTATTTGTGATCTATCCATTGGTCATACTGCCATCTGCTCATCCCGGTTTCCAGAATTTAAGAGGTGGTGTTTGTTGGAAGGATCTTAACCAGGACTGAACACAGCCTGAAGTGAGCACAGTGAATATTTTAGCACGGTGGGTTTGCTGCTCTACACCTTCAGCCACTTCTGGAGAAGCCTGTAACTGCAGTAAAGCCTTCAGGAGGCATATGGAACCTGTGATGCTCTGATGGATTGGTATAAAAGCACATTATCACCCTTAAACACTTGCTGGTAGATTTCCATGTTCATACTTTGGATATTTATTGGAGATGTAGGAGCAGCAGCAGAATACAGAAGTGGTAATATTTCTGTAAGTGTGTGAAGGAGCAAGGGGAGTCATAAGTTTCACAAACTGATGTCTCTCCTTCCAAATGATTTGGTATGTGAAATGTGTCCTGCAATTTTGCTAAATTTAGCTTGTTTCTTAAGTTCTATTTGTTAGCAATCACTAGAGAGGATTTCAAATGTTAACCATTTACAAGGAACTTCTCAATATATGAGAAACTAAGACTTGCTTTGGTGTATCTTCATCTCCTTTCACTGTGTGAACATCCATTTTCCACAAATCATACTGATTGATAGTCTTTACAATATGGTCAAGTTTAATGTGTGTAGCAGTGAAATAGACAACTCCTTTATGGAAAACAAAATGAACGATGAAACCCAAATAGAAAACACATCAGTTAGTGCAAACAGAACCAAAAGTCATGATCCCAAATCCTCCCAGGGTCAGCAAACTGTAGGACTGCAGGTGTCAAGGAATTCCTGGATGGTGTTTACAACTCTGCCCACATTATTCTTGAGAAAATACCTTTGGTTTGTCAAAGAGATCAGCTCTATGAGATGTGGTGTGAGCCATACTGCAAAGGGCTGCTATAAGATATAGTACTGGAAAAATTAGACTGACATATGAAAAAAAAAAATTATCTTGGCCTATTTCAGCAGCCTTAGACCTCCAGTGACAGGCACTGTGGAGCAGTACTTGCTTTCTTATGGAGGTGATTTGGGTCTCCAGGCTCTTCAGGGTGTTCTCATCCATGAGATTGCCTGACTGCTGAATTTTGAAGCTTTCTTGGGCAGACACAGCACTGAACTGCAGACTCCATTTGCAAATCTACTTGTGTCCTAATGCTTGGATTACTTCCATAGCTGAGCACAGAATAGCAACATTAAACATTTGGTCCCATTCTCTCTCCTTCCAAAGCACTCAGCCTCTTTGATGGCAATTCTGTATGTCTGCTTGATCCCTGCAGACACATGGAAGACCTGTGTGTAAATCCCAGAATGGGATTTAGCATTAAGAGAAAAATAGCTTTTTGTGTGCAGAGCAATGAAAATTGGCAGCAGGCAATGTGTGAGGAGCCAAGAAAATAAATGCTTCGTGGCTACCTATTCTTCCTCTCCTCCTTATCTTAAAGACTTTCAAGGACTTTGGAGGCTCTGCAGTTTAAATGATTAGCTAAAAGTCCCAAATTCAGCATCTGAGACGGAAAATATTCAAATTGCTTCCATGCTCTTGCTTCACTCAAATAGCTCTTGTGTTTTTGCTTGAGAGGTGCTCACCAAATCATATCCCTCCATTAGCTAACCATACATGACACAGTATGTGTAAAATGCCCTGCTGAATGTCAGGGTGTGTGGCTTACCTGGTCTCTTTAAATTAACTTCTGCAGTCTCTCAGTCTAAGTAGAGGTGGAAGTTCATGAACTGTTCTAGTTTTTCAAGGTTTTTGCATAAATTCATACTGTTCCTGGGGAGCAATGCTCAGTGCAGCCTGAAAATCTTCAGGGCAGACAGACAAAAAGACACTATAGTATCACAAGCAAATTGTAGCTCTGGAAAATGCACTTGGCACTTTTCCATTTTTCTTCCTACAGCTGAAGGTCTCTGTGTTCCTTGGCCTGTTCCATGAGAGGGTGAAGTGAGGTACAGGTGACTGCCTCATCCCCAGACAGCTTTGGAGGGGCTGCACAATATTTGTCATCGGTGCCCCAAGCCAAAGATCAGAGTTACCATGTATTTCATTCATGCTGCACAGGAATAATTCTGAAAACTTAAAAAGATGCAAGCCAGGAAGAATTAGTGGGCTGATGTCTGTGTTTGGAAAGACAGGTGTCTGCTAAGGAAGGCAGGAGATTTTCCTGAAATAGAAAATGTAACCCTCCTTTTTACAAATTATTATGATTTTGAAATTAAATGGCATTCAAGTAAAGATATGGGAATAGGAATAACAGTTCTTTACTAGGGAAAAAATAAAAACAAAATAAAAAAAAAGAGTAATACAAAACAACACTGACAGAATATGCCCTGACAGCCTGTGGGTCAGGGTGGTGGCAGCAGGGCCATCCCAGGGTGGCTCAGCCCTCCTGCAGTGCCAGCTGTGGCTCTGCTGGAGCAGGGATCCTGGACAAGGCTGGAGTTTTCCTCTGGAGCTCCAGGGCTGCTGGAGATGGGCCTGGGCTCCCTCTGGGAATGCAGGGGAGCAGAAAGCTGCTCCTCTGGGAATGCAGGGGGCAAAGGCTGCTGGGGTGTTCCCAAGGGCAGATTGGATCCAGGTAGGAATGCTTGGCTCCTCCCCTGGGCAGAGCCTCTCCCAGTGGGATGATGGAATTTGATCAGCCATGCAGGGACACTCAGTGGCCATGGACAGCAGAGATCTCCTGGAGGGAGGATTGGCTGTGGGAGAGAGAAAGAAAAAACTGCCCAGTGAACAGCAGAGAACTGCCCCAGCTCTGACAGGTGGCAAATAGAATACACAGCCCCAAACCACATTTTACAGCCCAGGACAGCTGATTTATCCCAGCCACAGACACACCCATTGTTGCTGCCAGTTACTGTCTTGAGAGAGAAGAGTCCACACCTACCACACTCTTCAACTCTCATTTTGCTTTTTTAAACTTCTAGTCTCAGAACCTCTTCACTGCCCTCAGCTGAGAAGACAATTGTGCCAGGACATTTTGGAAAAGATCTCAACATTCTGGCTCCCTTCCCTGCAGGGCTCTTGCCCACTGTACAGGGAGCAGTTGTGCCTGCCAGGTGGGCAGGAGCACTGCCTGAGGCATCTGATCAGGCTGGAGGTCTGGGCATGCATTTGCCTCTTGACTGGAGGCAAAATTTTGCTTTTGGTTGGCTTTGACATTGTTGCAGTAAGGTAGAAAAGTTATAAAGAAAGGCCTCATAAAATCAGGCCTGCTCTGTCAGATCAGTGGCTGGCCTTGTCAAGCTAGCACTTAGCAAGTTCCCATGTGAAAGCAATCCTGGTGTGAACAGTTTGTTAACATAACAATCTATTCCTGGGTGAAAAACAACTAGCACCTACAAAACCATTAAATCTATCCCATGAGAACCAGTGAAGAAAACATGCAAACAATTTAAGAGTAGAGAGATTTGATGGACAAATAAAATACCTTTCACTAACCAATAGAGTAATTGGCAAGAAAGCTACTGACCAATTGGAGACACACACGAGGTCTGTAAAATTGTGTAAAAAGGAGTTATGTGAATAAAGAATGGCCTTTTCCACCATGAAGAAAATGGAGTCTGTGTGATTCATTCCTATATGACATGTCTCTGACATTTCTGTACCACTTGGAGTAGGTTGGTTTCTGGCTGTTTCACAGCACCTAATCCAATGCAATGAGCTATTTAAAGAGAGATCTTGGGCTGAAAGGAGTATCTTCTCCTACTGTACCAAGGGAGCAGTGCAGGAGCAAAATGTACATGCAGGGAACTTTATCCTGCACACACAGACCCTCCCCTCCCTGGCACGTTTCTCAGGCATCCCTGCTTCCACCACATCCCAAAGCAGCCCTGAAGGCACTGGGGCATTTGGGGAGCCCATCCTCCCAGCTCCTCCCAGGGGTGAAAGGGAAGGAGAGCACAGCAGAGCTTCCTTCCAGTCTCTACATTCCCTCTGAGGAGAACATCATTGAATCTACTCTCCACAAACTCTTCTGGACAGTGTCTCAAAGGCCCGAGCTGCCCCTTTCCCAGACCCCTCTGACTGAAGCCTCAGTGTAGCAAAGGAGATGCTCAAGACAGAGACTTGTAAAACCTTGAATACCTGTGCATTCCACCACAGCCTGTCCAGTCTCATTTGGCTCTGACCACAGTGGTCTCTGATATTACACTCTGGAAAGGACCACCCAGCCCCCTCTGTCACCTACTGTCGGAATCCAAGACATTCCTCTCCGTGCCCCAAACCCCCACAGGGGTCTGGGCAGCCCTGGCAGGAAGCCAGAAACACTTGGGGCTTTGATTTCAGCCCATGGGACAAATTACCAACCTTATATGAGGAATCACAAGTCACAAAAGTTTAGACAGCACAGTAGCAGTAGTTAGAGGGTGAAAGGAAAAAATTTGGGATTAGGTACAGGGGGGTTTAAAACCCTAAGATGGAGGGATTGGGGCGTGCCCTGTCCTTCTTCCTTCTTCTTCCTAACATCCATCTTTTAGATGATGCTGGCATTTTTAGATTGGTTCAGAGTAGAAAGTCACTGTCTAACACAGGTGTTAGGGATTGGCACACAATTGTAAATATCTAATAGGTAGTTCATAGTATAAAAGACAGCACCAGCCCCGTGGGAGGCTGAGTGTGCCTTGGACTGACCTGCTGGCCAGAGCTCGGCGGGTCAGACAGAAAATATTTTAGATAAGAGACAATAAACATCACTGAGAACACGAGCAGAAGACTCCTGACTCCTTCTTGGACAGCTGGGTTGGGAAAAGCAGCTTTCACCAACACCTGGGGCCATCTCAACCTACTGCATGCTCGTTGCAGCATCTTGCAGGAGAAGGAAAATGAAAATACTTCAACAGTGTTGGATGGTGTGCTGCCCAAGGAATATAAAATTGGAAGCAGCTGTGCTGGAAGGTACCATCTGCACTTGCAATATAGCTCTTTCATTTTCAAATGACTGGATGTACAGGAAAGGTCCTCCAGCAAAGCAATGAATATTTATTTGAGAAGTCTGCTGACAGAAAATCCTTCCACCACGAGCAGAATCTTTGCAGCCAGCAAATTTTGCAGCAATGAAGTGACCACACTGTGCCCCACACATTTTTCCTATATAAAATCATCCTTTCCATCTCTACAGAGCACAGTGTTTCTGCCAGCCATTCAGCCCCACGCTGCTGCAGCACAAAAGTGAAACCACGAACGTATGGAAGAGGTAGGTGATTTCTGAGACCTTTTTTTGATGAAAAAAACCAATAATCCAATTAAAAAGAGCAGTGATGGATGTGTGGTTAAAGATATTCCCAAACTTAGTGTCCCTTGACTTCTCTTGGCTGCCATGTTTGGCAGGTACACAACAAAAACAATCCCTTCATCCAGGCTAATGGTTTTAGCAGCCAAAAGCTGAAAAGCATCCGCCACTTTCTCTGTGGGACTCCCAGCACAGACCATGAAAATTCTCAGCCCAGCCCCACTCAGAGGCTTGCAATACCAGTCCCAGAGGCTGAAGGGGACCTTGCACAGGGGGATGTTGCAATTAGCAACAGAAACCCTGATGGCTCTTAGCATATTTCTCAAGTTCTGATTCAAACTCACTGGCAGTCTCACCTGCACTACAAACAACCCTAGAGTACCATCTACTTTTGCCTTGACCTGTCTGTAACCCAGCATCAGAATCTGTCAGGAACTGATGCCATCAAGTTCTCATACAGGATAGCTTAGAGTAGGTTATAAAGTTTATGAGAGGAAAAAAGGTTTTCTTTACAGGAATTTGGAAAGATTCCTGTTAACTCATCCTGCCATGTTTGCAAATGTCTTATCCCAGCACTGAGGAGAGGCAAGAAGTGCATTAGCAGTAAATCCATATGACAGTATGTATAGTGGGAGCCAGCCTTGTCTTCATATCTGCTGCAATAATGTCTATGCAGTCAAGGGAAACTGAACTGCCTTTTCCTTCTTCCTTGAATTCTAGGGCGTGGGTGAATTATTTTCTAGAGTGTGAGGGTAGCTTTGCTGGAACTCTTGGTGCTGCAGCACTTCAAAGAAGCAATCCTTTTAGTTAGAAAGGTTTATTTCAAAAGCCCAGTAAGGATTTGGGGCCTGAACCCACCTTTCTTCTTGCTTGGTTAAGACCAGAGGGAGAAAGAAAATAAGGGAGAACAGGAGTGAGGTGAGGCAAGCAAGCAAGAGACAGAAGGACATTTTTACTGTGACGCTGTATTGATGATAAATGGATTCTCCATTCCAAGCTTGACTTGTAGATTTGTGTTATCTCTTCCTCCACCTGCATGGGTCTGCACCACAGGCATGAATCCAAACTTGTCAGCTGACCAGAGCTGGGGACTGTTATTCCAACCAAATGCCTTCAAAAAGGCAAAGGGAGGTTGCAGCACTGGCCAGGGGTTGCAGACAGCACAGAGGTCGTGTGCAGGTTCTGTTTTGTTCCCTGAGAGCACATCTCCTCAGCTCCTGCTGTTTCTGACACTTTGCCATGCATTCTGCTGGTGGTGTGAACTCCAGCACTGTGCTCAGCAGAGAACAGGCAGGCCTCTCCTGGAATCACAGGGGGGTGATGAATTGTCATAAGGATGTGGGGAAAGCATATTTCAAACCAAGTTTTTAAGAGTTCGGAAAAGACTGAAGTCTGCAAAATACTCAGAGGAACATCCTGTTCCTTTGACCTCAGAAGAGAAGGATTTCCCTGGAAGTGTGGAGAGCTCTTCTGAGCACACCTCTGTGTCTGCTGTGGGGCAGAGGACACTGGAAACCTCGGGGGAACAATGAAAAACAAACACCACGTTCACAACAGCTTTTCCAAACAGCAGAGACGCTGAATGGTGGATGTAGAGGTGAAAACATCACTGTGGCACCAGGAAGGTGGGGAAAAGGTTGGGTTTTTTCCTTCAGATCTTTCTCTACCTCTTCCTTACTGGTTTCTTGCATAGATTCATAATCCTGCTTGGCCTTTCTGTACATAGCCCTAGCCTCAGTAATGGAATGCAGTTTCCTGCATCTTACTTTTTGAGAGAAGGGAAGCTGCAACTCACGGTCAGCTTTGCTGAAATCACAGTAATGGCACAATGCCCTTGGAAAAACTTTTGTATTCTCCCAGTAGAAAGTGGCTGAACATATGCTGGAGTAGGCTTTTCTATCAAGAAAATGTAAATATCCTTCTAATTGTGCCCATCTTATACTTTACATCAGAGTATTTCCTGAGGCTCTTGCCAGCTTTTCTTTTATTTCACTACTTCTTCAGTCAATAAATCATCACGAATCTCATTTTCATTTGTAAGTCCATTACTGCAGCCATTAAAGGGTACCTATGCTGCATTTCTAATAATACTGTGTCTTTTTTGTGGAAGCAAGTTTCCACTTAATTTTTAAAACATCTGCCCAGACCTTGAAAGGTTGTCTGACTTAGAGGATGCCAGTGATTGGAGTCCTGGCAGAGGGGTTTGCTAGCTCTGGCATCCCTTCATTAAGTCACTGGAGGCATTTTATGTGCCAGCAAGAAAGGAAAGGCAATTAAAAGAAATAGGAAGGATAGAGAAAGTGAAAAGAAGAGAGAAAACTACACTAGACAAGGGTAAAATTGCTGTATTTTCCATATACAGACTATGTTTTGTTAAAAATACAAGTTTAAATTCCATGTCATATCCCAGAGACTGAAGAAAAAGGTGAGAAGAGAAAAAATGCAATTAGAAGAATTAATCATCAAACATGATCATCACCAAACCTAACTGCACTAATCCCACCTTCATTTCAGGTTCTCTGAGATGGTGCTGCACACTTGGAATGCCCCTCTCCTCATAGAATTGATTGATAATAATCCAGTGACCAAACTGGATTATTATCCAAACCCCCAAGTTCAGTACTTAAATAAATCAGATTGTCCAATCTATCTTCAGGACTAAAACCTCCCAGCAGCAATGATCCAAAAGCACAAATACAATGCAATTTTTTAAACATTACAGGATTATCTTCCAGTTATCACTGTAAGCTTTACCAAGTAGAGAAAGTGTTATAACATGTTTGGAAGATTTTCTGGTACAACATTTTCTAATGGCAAGTCCAAATCATATGCCTGCAGAGCTTAGCTTTAAACTTATTTACTAGCTAGGCAAAATATGCTTGAGCTTCAGATGCAAAGTTGGATTGCCATATGCCATCAAAAAGCCCAGCTCTACCCTCAGCAATCAGTACAGCAGGAGAAAACCAGAGAAAATATGAATCCAATTCAATTCAATGCCACTGACTTTCTTTTTCTTCTTGTTTTGACACAAATATGGTGATTTTGGGGAACCTGAAATTAATCTCCAAATACGACCAGGTAATCCTTTGTATAGCTTGTACCATTAAGCTGAACTTCTCCCAGATAAAACATTTTCTGTCCTACTTAATTCTGCAAATTTCAGAGTGACTTTACTTGCTCAAAACTGTTCAATTGCTGTTGAAAAGAATCATAGAATTGTTGAGGTTGATAAAGACCTCTGAGATTATCGAGTCCAGCAGTTACCCCAGCACTGCTGTGCCTGTCACTAAACCATTCCCCCAGGTGCCACATCTGCACATCTTTTAAATCCCCTCAAGATGGTGACTCCACCACTGCCCTGAGCAACCTGTTTCAATGCCTGACCATCCTTCCAGTGAAGAGTTTTTTCCTAATATCCAATCTAAACTTCCCCTGGTGCAATTTGAGGTTGTTTGCTCTTGTCCTATCACTTATTTGGGAAAAGAGACTGACTGTCCCCTCACTACAACCTCCTTGCAGGCAAATGTAAGAGAATGAGAAGGTTTTCCCAAACCTCCTTTCTTGAAGCTAAACAGCTTCAAGCCACTTTCTCAGCTCCCTCAGCTGCTCCTCATCAGACTTGTTCTTTAGACCTTTCACCAGGATGGATTTGATGCTCTTCTGTGACTTTACAGCGTAAGAAAAACATCCTTGGGACACTGAAAACTGAGCTTACAAAAAGCTCAGGCCTTTGCAGCAGAAACACAAGGCATTAATTGTGGTGCAGTTAACACTACAGCAGCACCAGCCACTGCAGGTCACAGCACCTTTCAGTGTCCCAGGTACTGAATATCCAATCTAATACTTTAACATTTATGTTATGGTTTGAGGTACCATTTTGTTCACAGATGAGTTTAGGGTGTGAGTATCTCCAACAAGCTCCAGACATGACATCTATGAGCAGTTTCCATGCTGGAGATCTGCCCAGAACAGGGTCAGTGCTGTTTCCTGCACTTGACAAGGACCATGCTGCTGAGCTTATCTGAACCTAATGGCAAACTGACTTCCAGTTTACAAATGTGCACTGAGAACCAACAAACTAGGGAGAAATTCTGCTATTTCTGCTTCTCTTCTCTCCTCTCTTATGAGAGGAACATGCAAGAAATAAGTTTTAAATCTTAAGGCTCCATTGCCCCTTCCCTGGCTAGTTTTGTATTCCTGTTTTACAGGGCAGTTATTTGAGGTCCTACAATTTCCATGTCTCAAGTTTGGCAGTAAGAGCATAAACCCTAACAGGAGGATTTTAGTACATTTGTCCACTACAATTGAGATTTAAAACTATGATGGCATAAAACACTTTTCAGAGAACTTTCAGTTAATTTCACCACATTGTGCTTATGTCCAGAAGCCCTTCAGTGACCAATGTCACAAGGTAATGGCACAAAGGAAGCAAAATTTGTGTTCAAGTGCAGTAAAAATCATAAGTTTGCTCTTCCTGGGCACAATGAACTCTCCACAGCTAGGCTGTGCTTTGACAGCACTCAGAAATACCTAACTAAAGGTAGCTGACTACAAGCTGCTTGTACTGATAAACTATCCTAGCTGGAAAAAAGGATAAATATTGCTGTATAGGTCCTTTGTATTAGCCCAGCTCTCTCTTTTTTAGCCAACTATTTCCTATTTAAAGAAAAAAAAATGCCTCAGCCAGGAAACAAGAACAATTTTTACAACCAAGTCATCCCAATCTTTCACCCACACTCAGCAAAGACAGAAGGAATTCAGGGCAGGTGTCTTTCCAGGTACAGTGCCTGATCTTTTCTCCCATCTACTCTCTCTGCTTCTTGCTCCACAGCTGCTCAACACCCACACTCATTTTGCTTCATGCTTCTCCTGCTGCTAGACTTTCCTCATTCCTTGCTATTACCCTCTTTCCCACAGCAGTCCTTTGCTGTTGCTTTCCAGTTTTTCAGCTGCTTAACTCTGCTTTGCTGAGTAGTTTTTTGGTAAAAGAGTTTTCCTCCTGAAGCTGGAACCCAACTTTTTTCCTGAATACAACAAATTTGGTCAATGTACACAACAGAGAGGACTCAAGTCTCTCAAAACTCTACACTGTGGGGAGAGAAGGGAGGGGGGAGATTCTGGCTTTTGTCCCAATAACATAGGAAACCCAATATCCTCCTTCAGTAACCACAGCAATGCTGCAAGCCTCTGCTGCTGGTTCCGCATGCAAGTGTAAATAAACACAATTTACAGAGTTACAGCACGGATATTGTTGGGTAATCTGGGTAAATATGATAACAAAACATTTACATTATATGTTTATATAACCCTGCAGTATCTAGGAAAAATCCTTTGCCTGTTTTTTTACGTGCCTGGCAGTGCTACACTTTCCATCTGGGGTGGAATCCAGGCTGCCAGCATCCACCTGCAGGTAACTCCATCTAACTCCATTCACCTCCACGGAGCTCCTCACACAAACACCACCCAATATTGAGCTTTATATCTTCTTTTTTGTTGGGATTAAATGTGTGAGATGGTATTTTTTGTTTGGATTTAGACATTTGTTAGTTTTTATTTATATTATAGTTTCACAAATTGGGAGTTTTACAGTACTTTAACTAACTAAAAGTGGAGATGTATTTTTTTAATAAGGCTTTCAAAGGACAAACTGTTTAATTAAAAAGTGTTATCAAAATTATTTTTACTTTTAACTTAATAACTAACTACTTGTGGTATGTAACGTGGACTTTTTAATTTAATTATACAATATTACTTAAACTTATGAAGAAGAAGGTGAAGAAGAAGGACTAGTTTCTGTCTTAAAACTTTTATTTTGTTTTATATTATTACATTTTAAAACTTTAAATTTTAAGTTTTCTACAATGCGATATTATACACTTCTATTTAAATTATATATTCATAATTTTATTTATATTATTTAATTTTGGAAGTTTTTAAAATGGTTTTAGGTTAAATGTAGTGTTTTCTTGGGGGTTACTGATCCCAGGGCATCAGGATCCAGGTGCCCCTCTGGGCTGTGGAAATACAGCAGCTTCTCCCCTATCTGCCACTACATCATCTCCTTGTGCTCTTACACATAGCTACAAGCACAGCTGGAAATTACTCCTCCAGCAGGGTAACTTAAGAGCGTCTTGGAAAAAATAATTAAAATTATTAACTATAATAAATTAATAATTTAAATGATTTAGATATAATTTAAAATATAAAAATAAATTACATTTTAAATAATTTAAATATAAAAATTTAA
>VZRH01001517.1:126045-216502 GCA_013397555.1 Urocynchramus pylzowi | reverse complement strand
GCCCCGGCACCGCCCCGGCACCGCCGCGCCTTCCTCCGCGCCGCCGTCTTGGGATGCCCTGTGGGTGCGGACCTCAGAGGGGAAAGAACCCCAGAACACTCTGAAAACAGCCACACCTCGCTAACTGGCTCCTGAAGGCACCCCTGCAAGGATCCCAAGGCTCTTGTCCCTCCTGACTTTGTGTTTTTTCCATCAGGAAAGAGAGGAATGGCAGTAGTGGCTCCTTCAGCAAGTGAAATGTCCTGGCACCATTAAGCTGAGCTTCTCCCAGGTACAACATTTTCTGCCCTACCTAATTCTAAATGCAAATTTCAGAGTGACTTTACCTGCTTAAAACTGTTCAATTGCTGTTGAAAAGGATCATAGAATTGTTGAGGTTGATGAAGACCTCTAAGATTATCAAGTCCAGCACATGCCAGAGCTGGAATTGGACATGCAGAGGGAATTGGACCAAAAGAAGCTCCTTGAACTTGGCAAGAGACACCCTGTGGGTTTGTGACCTCAGTGTCACTGTCAGCTCTGCAGGGACAGCTCAGGGCACTGAGGCAGCTTCCACATTCCCCTCCTTTGGCTCCTTGATGGAATTTTTGCTTATGAAAACAGGTCATTGTCCTGCTCTGGTGAGGAAGTCAGGTGGCTCCTTCCTCACTGTGATTGCCCAGCAGCTGATAAGGCCTGACACAGCAAATCCTGGGCTTTGGGGTGCTCCTCTCTCTGGGATACATCCACTGCTAGAGGAAGCACACAGGAAGCTGTAGGTGCAGTTCTCATTCCCATCTCAACTCCCAAAGGGTTTGTGTCCATGAGTTTGTCGTGGAAGAGTAGGGAAGGTCACTTGGCCAGTCTTCTACCTGCTTTGGGGCTGACTACATGCTTGTAAAACTTGGAAAAATGAATCCTTTCATTCCCAAAGCACAGAAATGAAAACACAAGTATGGAAGAATTACAAGGCATCTGCTGCATGAGGAGTTGTCTCCAAACTCCTGAATAATCATGTTTATGGGAAATTTGCTTTTCTTACATCAGCTCTGGGAGCAGCTGATAGAAGGGAATGAAAGATAGAATGTCATCCCGAAGGATGTGGATGACACTGGGAACCTTGTTGCAGTTAAGTGAGGGTTTGTACTTCCTTATACAGTGTTGTAGGCCTGTGCTGTGCATTAATAGTATGAGATTTCTGTCATTAGTGTGAGCTCTGACAGCTGGATTTGCAGCTGTGCTCATGAATGCTTTCATGTGGGATTTAATGTAACAGGTAAATAAATAAGTTATTCTGTCCTGGTCTGGAATGCCAGCCCTGCTCTGTGTTTCTACACAAAAACCTCACACAAAAGGTTCCCAAGATTGTTTACTGCTATGGCTGGCCTCTAATGAGGGAGATTTCTCAGGAGTAACTTAACAAATTGTCATGCAAGGGCTCACTGCATTTATCAGTCAGATTGTCCATTCTCCATGGATACAATACAGGGCAAAGAATTGGGACCAACTCAGCAAGAGACCAGATATATTTCAGAGTGGCTGGAGAGCTCTGAGTGCTAAAGAACAGTAGCTGGAGCCTTGAGAAAATTCAGCTTTACCAAAGGTCAGACAAGATGAACATTAATCTGAAAAGTTCTACTAAACTGTAAATTCCACCCTCTGAATCTCTACTGATTTCCTCCAGTGTCTTGGTTTGAAAGACAGGTGTCTGCTAAGAAAAGCAGGAGCCTCCCTTGAAATGGAAAATGTAAACCCTCTCCCTCTGAATTATTATAATAATTTTGAAATTAAGGGGCTCTCAGGCAAAGACATGGGAATAGGAATAACAGTTGTTTAAATTTAAAAATACAAAAACCAACCAAAAAAACAAAAAAACCAAACCAAAATACCACTGCCAGAGTGAGAGCAGGCCCTGGCAGGCTGTGGGTCAGGCTGGTGGCAGCAGGGCCATCCCAGGGTGGCTCAGCCCTCCTGCAGTGCCAGCTGTGGCTCTGCTGGAGCAGGGATCCTGGACAAGGGGGGAGTTTTCCTCTGGAGCTCCAGGGCTGCTGGAGATGGGCCTGGGCTCCCTCTGGGAATGCAGGGGAGCAGAAAGCTGCTCCTCTGGGAATGCAGGGGGCAAAGGCTGCTGGGGTGTTCCCAAGGGCAGATTGGATCCAGGTAGGAATGCTTGGCTCCTCCCCTGGGCAGAGCCTCTCCCATGGGATGATGGAATTTGATCAGCCATGCAGGGACACTCAGTGGCCATGGACAGCAGAGATCTCCTGGAGGGAGGATTGGCTGTGGGAGAGAGAAAGAAAACTGCCCAGTGAGCAGCAGAGAACTACCCCAGCTCTGACAGATGTCAAATAGAATACTCACCCCCATTTCCAACCTAAGACACTACAGACCTGTCAGAACTTTGATATTGAAGGCTGTTTCTGCTCTGGAAGAAACAAAACATTTCCAGCTGCGTTAGTCTTCAATCCTGACTTGGGTAAGGTAAGGTGAACATCACTATTTATCCCTGCATGGTGTAGGTAAGTATTTTCTCTACAGAGCTGAACTCCTACAGGGCAATGGTAAACAAAAAAGAAAATTGGAATTTTGTTTCCAGGCCACTTAACAGATTTTTCATTTTGGTTCTATTTTATGACCTACACACCCTCACACAGATGCATGGACACCATCTCTCTCTTTTTATCCATCTGTCACCATCCAGTGTTGCAAGACACTGACCTTTGATTGCAGCTGAGCTCTGCTCTTCCAGGTTTACTGTCTTTATTGATATGGTGTCACAGCCAGCATAAAATGTCTCTTATTTTGAGAAGATGCAGCGTCAGGGGGTTAATTCTGTCAAGCATCATTCCTGTGCATTGGTAAGAGTGCAGCTTGTGCATGACAGGCTCCAGAGGTTTCTGTAAGATGCAGATGAGGTGAATATTCCAGTTAAGATAGTGCCTCATAAATTCTTTTTAAACAAGTGTCCCCTTGGGAACTGCAACCCTATTTAGGCTTGTACAGTCTTGTCATCAAGTATGAGGTTCTGAAATCTAGTAAAAAATTAGCCTGAAACTAATACCTGAAAGTCATATGAGCAAAGTAATATAAAGTGAAGAGATGAAAACCTCATAGAAATCAACCTGTTATAATGCCAGGATAATTATCAACCCTTTCTGCAAGTCTTTAAGCAAGCACAGCTAGTTTTGTCCTTTTTTTTTTTTTTTATTACTATATTCAGTGACACTTTAATATCCTTGACTTGTCATTAATTATCACATAAGTCACTGTTTGATTTATGAGGTTTAAAAAAGTCTTTATTAATGGTATTGTAGGGGTCTCCCAATAAATATAACAGCATGGTGCCTGGAA
Source organism: Urocynchramus pylzowi (assembly GCA_013397555.1). Lineage (NCBI taxonomy): Eukaryota > Metazoa > Chordata > Aves > Passeriformes > Fringillidae > Urocynchramus > Urocynchramus pylzowi. Next base: position 213,172 of record VZRH01001517.1, on the reverse strand, counting down.
TTAAAAAAACAAACCTCATTCAGACTCCCAGGTGAGAGTTACCAACACCTTTAACCATCAGATTGGGCAAAAGTGATGAATTCCTTTATTGAACAGGTGAATTGGGGGTCAAACCAATTAGCAGATAAGCTTTTATTTAAAGGGAGGTTTAAAGGTTCTTGTGAAAGAGAAGATAAAGCTTTTCCTGTCAGTTACTGCAGTCTGTTTGAGAGCAGTCCCATCCTCAGGAGCATGCTGCACTGAGGCTGGGCAGGGTGTGCCTCCAGTTCTGCTGCTGTTAGCACAAAATAGGATTTGCTCCTTCATGTGGCTCCAGCAGGCCAGCCACCACAGCCCTGAAAGGGACTGAGTGTCACTGCAGCGTTGGGATCCTGGTAACTGGACAGAGTAAGACTGAAAAAACAAGACACACTAATGGTTGGAAACTTAGAGATAGCCAGAAACACACAATTCCTGTTATAAAAACCCCACAAACCTCATCTTGTATGGAAACATCCACTGAGGGGTGTTTGTACACAATCCAATTAATGCTGCCTACCCAGGAAAGCATCACTGAGAAAGGTACAAGGAGCAGAGCAGCAAAATCTTCTGGAGAAGCAGCTCACAATTTTTCAGAGTTTCCTTTAGTTCATCTGATCTTGTTTGTTGCTTCTTAATGGATGGGCTTTCTTTGCTCTAATTGCTTCCACAAATTGTCAAGATGTTAAATATAAGTTTTTAGTCTGGTTTCTACAAGTTACCTTGTCCAAAGGATTGTCCAAGAGGACTTTGTGTGCTGTCTTTCCTTCTGAAAACCTCTCATTGATTTATTCTGAAAAAAAATTAATAGGAAAGCTAAAAATACCTGCAAGATAGTTACCAAGAGAGCTTTAATTCTAATAAGGGCAAAAACATATTTAGAATTGAAAATTATCTAGCACATTCAGGAGCCATGAAATCACAACTTGGACAACCTACCTAAAACCCACAGTTACCAGCCTAGAACACAAGTTCCAGTTTGCATGTTCTAATCCCCTTAAAAAGAGGGATTTAATAGCCTAACAAGCTGTAGTCCAGCTCAGTGACTTCAGAGTGACTTTCAAAGGGATTACATTGAAGAGCTGAACTATATTTAAGAGCTCTTAGCACCAGGTAACAAAATTCAGTTTACTTCTTGTGTTCCTTCAGAGAGCTTGAATTATACCCAAGCTTTGGTTTCTAGAAGTTCTTTCCAGGCTTGCTTAGAACTATTATTATTTTCCCTGGATAAAATACCTTGGGATTCCCAGGATAATGTGCAACCATTAAGACAAAAAACATGATACCTACTGTATGTGGTTTATTTTCAATTTTTTGCTTACCAGCGTGTCCCATCTATTTTGTGTAGGCATTCCCAGTTCCTCATGCACAGCCTGCAGACTGCACAAGTAATGTAATTACTGTCTATAATAAATGTCTTCTTCCTATTGAGTGACTCAGAACAAAGGATTTGTGGTCAGCCAGAACCTGAACAAGAAATTACACTGATTTATTTCACTATTTAGTAAATAACCGTTTCAAAATTATTTCAATTGCATCTGGATCTTTTTAGTCTTTTACCATCACAGAGGAAAATCAGGTTGTTCAAAATCACTCCTGAGCTGTCCATACAGCTGATATCACCCATCTGTGCCTGACAAATCAGGAGTGTGGCCCAAAAAAGCAGGAATCCTTACACAGCTCTTCCTGTGTCTACACTACACACTTCCAAGTCTTTTCTCTTCATCTAGGCTTTCTATTATTATAGAAATAGAAAATTAATCAGATTTACGGTAACTTCCCAGTTCTGGAACGTTTCTTGAATTATTTGGGAGATATTCCTTGATGTCAAGAGCTAGGGCATAATCACATGGCATTTTATTTTATGTACATTCCCAGCATTTGTAGTTTTGGAAAAGAGGTTCAGGCTTACATGCAGAATAATTTAAAAGTCAGGCAAATAAATCACTTATTTGAAGTCCTGGACTTCTAAAGCCATCTCAAGATTTTTCCAAGAACTTTCCAAGAAATACAACAAGGCCTTAGGTGAAAGATGGCCTTTGGAAAAACTATAGGGCTTTGCCAAAATGATTCCAAGGTCAACATATGACACCCAAAAATTACACTTGTTTCACCTCTTTCTGCTGCAAAAAGGCCTCTCTCAGATTTTTCCAGGGGCTGTGCTGCCCACCTTCAAGCTCAGCTCTCACCACAAGCATTGCATTGTAAACCTATCACTCACTTGACCATCTATTCTATTTTTTGTTATATCAGCAGTTTGTGATGCTAATTAAAAGTACATTTGCACATCTCACAGTACTTACATTTATTTTTCGATATGAAATTTATTTTTATAACTCATTCACCCTTCTGCATGAATTAAGTCTTGTCTGCCTGTGTTTTGTTTTTAAAATTTTTTTCTTCAGCGATTCAGTGAAACAGCCTTAAAGCAAAGTCTTGAAAACCTATGATGAGATTCCATACTACAGGCTCTAAAGATTATTTTCATAATTTGAATAATCAACACCCTTATCTATTTGTCAATGGAAATACTACAAGCAATTCCCTCATATAGTTCTGACTAGAATAATGTTTAAAAAAATGATGGAATAAGGAAAAGCTGTTTATTTTCATCTAGATTCATCACAAAATATTCAGCTTTTACTGATTCTGACAGAAAATACAGCATATCCTGAAAGCTGGCCCTGTTAAAGACTGAGGGGTGAGTGAAGTTTGGTTCTTCTAATGCTGTTACAGTTTTCCAAAGGCCTCAGGTGGAGAGGAAAGTGTGATTCTCCCCTTGCAGCAGAGAGCTGAGGTCTCTTCCCTGGCATGGTGAGATGGTTTTACAAGTTTAAGCAGCCAGATGCTTCTCTCAAGCTCATGTGAGGGGAAGTGGCTCAAGAAGTAAAAAAAAGAACCCAGGAAATTCTTTCCCAGAATGTGTCAGTATATGTCAGTGTTGGAAGGTGAATTTTACCTCCACTTGCTGTCTAGTCTAAAGCTGACATTCTCTCCTTTGATAAGGAAATGACATTTGCCCTCTTTCATCCAGTTATTTCATCCAAACACTAGAGCATCAAAGCTGGAGCCATGGCTCTTAAACATGATGCACAGGAAAGCAACACTGAGAAAAATCCTGTTGATGTGGTATGGGTGTGCTCTACTGATAGAGTTTTGTATTAAAAATCAAAAACCAACACTCTACATATGCTCCAAATTTAATAAGGATGCATTTTCAGGTCATCCCATTTGATGCTCCATCTCAAATTTTGCAGTCCAGAGCAGGTGCTCCTTTGGAAAGATAATAGAACATCAGAGTAAAGCTGTTTGTAAAACTAATGCTGTTACAAATAATGTAGGTTAATAAAGGTTTGCCTCTATATGCAATTCTTACAAAGAAAACAGAATATTTAATTATAAACCAGTACCTCAGACCAACTTAAGGCTACATACATCAATGTCCCAGTGAACAAACAGCTTGTGATTGAACAGGATTGTTGGTTTTCACCATTTTACACTTGAATTGTGTAGGAATTAGGATGAATACTCGACCATTTCAAGGTGGGAAGGGCCTGGAAAAGTACCAGAAACAGTGCAGATATAGAGACAGAAAAATGTGTGTGAATCAGCAGCAGCAATACCCAGCAGGAGAAATGACCACAACATCTGAAGTGACTCATGAGATTCCAGGGCAGATACTCACAGTGAAACTATAGAGAGAATCCAAGATGTACCTGCTTTGATCTCCTTCAAAAGGGTTTTCTTATGAGGTATTGAAAGGTTAATGATACTTTACTGCAGAAACTGAGTTCTCTGTGCATTGGGACTTGTCACTGGCACACTCTTTGACAGCTTAAGTTGCAGTCAAGCAAAGTGTGAAACAATATATTGCATCTATGCAAAAATTTCTTTCCTGGGTTTCCATCTCAATTAAGAATATTGAATATTGTTATAGATTTGTGGGAAAAAAAGCAGCAAATTGCAAGCAAGTACCACTCAACCTTTCTAATTAAATACTTAATCTACTAGTTCTAAAAGGCTTTATAAAACTAATGATTCTTCTCACAACAATTACACCTCAATCTGTTTTGGAAAAGGAGAGATAATTGTCCAAAGGTGTGGATTACTTTGCAGCCACTGTAACTCCCACTGACCACAGAGAGGCCAACAAATTATTGGCTACTTCTGCTGGCTGCCTTCAAATTCACATTTAAAAATCAGTTTCACAAGATTTTTTATAAAATTTTTTACAAGTTTGCAATACTTGTAGTAATATCCTAGCTTCATAGCATCCTTTTTGTTCCTTAAACTTAGAATCTACAGAACATTTTGCTATCAAAATATAAAAAGGAAATGACAAAAAAGACTACTTTCATAATTCTGTTTTGGCTGATTCTGTATTCCTGTTATTACTCGCTCTGCTGATTTTTTTAATGCCTCCATCCCACATTATAAGTGATAAAACACCAGAATCTGAATCTTTCCTGACTTTCTTTTGTCATTTAGTTCCATTTGAGTTATGCTTAAACACTTCTAACTCACAATCAGAAACTCATTTTTTAACAGAAGGTAATACTAATGTCAGCGAGCTTTATATCAAACATAACATGTCAAGAAAGCAATTAGAGAACTAATGGTTTTTATTCTATTTTTTAAGTTAAATGTCAAGTAATTTTTAGCTGATTTAAAAATTCTGGTGTTTCACTTGTGCCATGGGTTCCTGTTTGTTTCAAGCAGCTGTAAACCCATGCTTTTGAAGAAAAACACCCCAGTGAGTTCCCAGCACCAAATCCACACACTTCATGTGGCAATAGACATTGGAAAAAAGACTTCTCTTTTGAGAAGTTCCGTTATAAATGATTTTATCTGCTGACATAATTCAGATATTAAAGAGACTGCAGCCTGAGCAAGCTGACCTTGTTTGTTGGCAAAGCCTGAGAAGAATTGCCTTAAAGAACAAAAGTAGGAATGTTTCATGCCTCTGCCCCACTTCTTGCAGAAGACTGGAAAGTGGATGTTGGTAATAGGAAATAGGTTGGCCAACATCCAGCTCATTCCTTCTATTTTTCATGTGTTTGATGTACAATTTAAATACAACTTCCTCCCCTTTTGGAAAGGCTCAGTTGAACAATGTGTTCACACACAAAACTTTTAGAATACTTTTTTTTCCCTAACTTTAATAACAGATAACAAAACTAACTTAACTCTCATTACAATAAATTAAACCCTAACCTATACTTATCACACACTACTAAATACTATAAAACAGGAAATAAAAACAAAAACCCACAAAAAAAAATCAACAACTACCCTAATCACTCCAACTATAACCAACACCCCAACTAAAACCAATCAACCAATAACCAACAAAAATAATAAAAAACCCCCCTCAACACCAATTACTAGCACAAAAATCAAAATTAAAACAACTAACACGAAATCAAAAACCACTATTAAATCCTATTCCCTAAAAAAATCTTCATAACCTAAAAAAAATTACACTCAGCAACCTAATAAATGTATAACTAATTATTTAATCCATCTTTAAAATACTACAAACGGAACTATAATTCTAAGCAATACTAAAACAAAACATTTAAAATCCCTATCACATAATCCAATTATAAACCAAAAAATAATAAAAAACCTAACTCGCATGATCTGTAAACACAAATCCTGTGCACATATTCCAAAACACTCCTCAGAGCTATTTCCTAACAACACCTGACACAGATGTGTGTCAACCAGCAAGAAAAAATCAGTAAAAAAGCTTCTAACACAAATTAAGAAGGTCAGGGTTCAACTCACACCTACCCAGAACAGGCACAAGCTTCAGACACAGTTGGTTTGCACACGTGGTGTCCTGTGACTGCCATCCCTGCCTCACTCTGCCACTGATGCCTCAGGTTTTGGCTTTTCTATTTTTCACATTCTGTGCTGCTTTAGTGTGTGGGTCTGGGCTTCACATTATGGGATGGTGAGCTCTCTTCACAGAGCAGGGAGACAAAACAATTCCTGCTCCAGCTGGGGACCAAGGACAAATGATCCAAATCTCAGGCCCAAGAGCACAAACAACGTGGACTGGAGAGAGAAAAACAAGCAGGATGGGACTTCATGGGCTAAAGCTGGAATGGGACAATGAACTCCAAGGTGCAAATGGAGCAGAACTGATCCCAGTGAGAGCCCCCGTGAGCGGCCGTGCATTTTGGGGCCATTTTGGTTCATCTTGGGTGCAGCCCTGGCTGGGCTCTTGTGCTGCCCAAGGTGGATCCATGGAGGCCTCTTAATAAATCCCTGCTTTATTCTTTAACTCTGTCTAGTCTCTATTCTAGGGCAGCCTTCACAAGGCATCACCAGGGTCCTAAAAGCATCCCTGGAAAAAAATTCTGCTTCAAGCTAGCACAGAGGATTTAGCAGTGAGAGCAGAAACAGCTTAGTCATTTTGCAGATGAGCTGGAAACAATTTCCAGTTCATTTAGGTCTCTTTTCTTTGTCCAGCATCTTAAGGAGCCAGGTTTCTTTTTAAAAGCAAACTAGTGCTTTCCTTTTTTCTTCCCCCATTGCCCTCAATCTGGTCAGTGCCTCAGACTGGTTTTGACACAAAATTTATAACAGACATTAGCTGATGGACATGGACATTGTGCTGGATATCACAATACAGATGGTTTGGGTGCTCAATGACTGGTAGAAGCTCTAATGTCTAAACCACAGATTTTGTTGCCTCTTGGGATTTTAAAGCTTAAACACTTGTTTCCAAAATTACTTGCAGCTAGAATTCCTGGTGACAGTTTCAGCCTAGGGGGTAATTCAGTGCACCAGGAAACCTCTAGGTGAAGAGATGGATATGTGACAAGCAAATCAATTCCTTGCTCTGCAAATACATTTTCATGCCAGTCACTTGAATACAATAGTATGTAGGTGGCATTTGGCTTGCAAGGAAATAATTTTCTGTGTAGGTGCACAGCCTCCTATAAACACTGGAAACTACCCAAAGGACTTGTGTTTTCACTGCCTTCTGTTGGGTATGCTGTTGGGTATACAAAACCAATTATTTCCAGTTCAAATACATTATTCTGCCTGGGTCTTCTTCACCTTTTCACAGCCAAGAAAGGCCCTTTCAGCCTTTTGCAGCAATGAAGCATTAAACTACTTCATTAGTTCAAAATGGCCACATTTAAACTGTGGTGCACAGAGTTGGGTCTGTGCATCTTCCCAAAGGGTTTTGTTGCATAAGAGCCAAAGTGAACCATGGGGAGCCCAAACAACCCTTTTATTCTGTCTGCAAAATGTCTGACACAATGGGCTTGTCCACAGTGATGATTCTAGATATTTCAGTAAAACAAATGTTAGGAGTCAATGCAATTTCAGGAACAGTAGAGATCCATTAGTAAAAAGCAGCTGCAAAATCAGATCCTAATTCTGCCAAAAGTGCAGTGAAGACATCACATACTGGGATTAACAATCTTCTGAAAACTGAGCTATTACTCTGGATTTTAGACCAGTTTTCTGACTGATGGGAGCCTTAGGACAAGTTATCTGCCTTACAAAAGACACTAGTGGCCTCCACAAAATATTGAGAGGGAAAAACTCATTCAAGAGTCTAAATTTGTCACCTGAAGGTTGCCTTCATTGCTTAGCAACATAAACTAACCTTCTCTTGCCAGGTTTCTCAGGGTTATGTACTTCAACAACAGCATCAAAGCAATCTCAAAGAAGAGTATTCATCTTGGGATTGTAGCAACCATGAGATCAGAGCTTTCACAGTTTGCCAGCACATTCTTTGCCTTGTTGAGCCTTGCCATTCAATTAGAAGATGCCATTTCAAACTCTGAGAAGCAAGCCTGATGGCAACAGTGCTGTAATTATGGCTGAGCACTCTCATTGTTAGAACATGATAGGCCAGGCTTCACAATATTAAAGTAATTTAAAGAGGCCTTTGGTCAGCTGGCAGCTGGGGTGGGTGAAGGAGACAGAGGTCTTGAAACAGGAGATGCTGCTGCATGTTTCAGGCTCCAGCCTGGTTTTGAGGCCAAAGACTCATTTGCAGCAGGAGCTGTGTGTGGCTGGATTCCAAATAGTTGCAGGTACTGTTGGACCCACCTTTCTCCCTCTTTCTCTGTGCAGTAAGAGTGTCACCTGATAATATCAGACCTGTGTCTTCTAATCCCAAGGAGGGCACTGGCACAAAGACAAAGAAATGCTGTCATCCCTGTATCACCCACCTTTCCCTGATTCACTGGAGAACATATGGCCTTATTCCTGAAGCCCTCTTCTCGTTTTCCTTTGTATCAGAACAAAGTCAGAACCTTTAGAAAGAATGCCAAACAAAAACCCAGGGTAATTTCTGCTTTGACCAAGTGTACTCTGTCCTCACACCTATATTAAACTAGATTTGTGTCTACTGAAAATGCTTTTCAAAGCATGGTCCATCTCTCAGGATGAAAGCAGTTGTCAGAAACCTGCCCTGCAGCTGCAGTGAAGGTTTGTTTTTTTTTTTGGGCACCCTTTGGTGGAGGCTGTGATGCTGCTGGGCTGCTGAGAGGCATGAGACCACCAGAAATCCCCCTGAGGTAGCCTGATATGATGGAACAAAGCATGCTTTAATGTGCTTTAGTGCTCAGATGAGCCACACAATTATCAAATTAACACTTCACTCACTTGGTTTTCCTGGACCTAAGTTATGCCATATTTTAATGTTCCACAGGTCTTGAGCTCCTGTGGCTTAAGAGTAAATTATGGAAGAGTGGTTTAATGAAATTCTGTGTTGGCTGAGAAAATATAACCTGGTTTTGCCAGTTATAAGATTTGCAGGTTAAACAGAGTTTCATTGGTTCAGTGTACAGAGTCAGCATGGTTGTTGATAATTTAAGGATTCAGTGTGTAGAGATCTAAAAAAAAAATTGTTTCTAAGGCATTGAGGTGGCACTCATGCTTTTCTTTCCCTTTCTACATGAAACCATTGGATCCTTTACAGCAAACCTTAAAATGGATTAAAACCTAAAAATTGATTAAAAACTAAAAATACAGTGGATAGCATAATCAAATGAAAAATTCTAAAAAAACTCATTAAAATTACAAATGATAAAAATCATTAGGAAGCCTAAGATTGCTAAATACATTATCAAAATTGCATTTGGTACTCCTGTTTTTTTACTGAGATATGCAGCTGGAAAGGCTGAATTAGCAGGTTAAAACTGGCAACAGTTTTAAAATTCTCTACAGCTGAAACAACAGGTTTTAGCAGCATATCTCAGTTAAATCACTTTTAGCTGCTGCTGGGAGCCTTGCTTAGCTGGGGAAAAACAAAACAAAATGAAACAAAAAAACCCAAACACACATATTATACATATATATTATATAAAAATGTATCTATATTATATATAATATACTGCAAGGTTTACCTCAAGAATTTCATTTATATTTAGACACCCCACCTTATTTGAGTCACAAGTTTTGTTGTCAAGGGGACAAAGGTATAACTTCACAGACACTCCAATATATGGGTTTATATTCTTTGGGTAGTGAGTACAGTAAATCCATTTTCTAAAATATTTTGCTAGTACACAGGTATTTTTGGTTTTTTGCCTGGGTAATCTTGTTAAGCAGAATGGCAAGTTTCTAGAAAACATGGCCCACTGGCATGTGGCACTGTGCACACTTTACACACACTTTACAAAATTGGGGTTACTAGCTAATGCCCTAATATTGCTGAAGAAGTGATTGTCACTGTCCAAAGGCCAGGAGCTGTTTCTCCCCATTTAGGCTGTATGGATCCTTTTTCCAAGTGTGATTTCTCCAAGGATTATTTTTTTTCCTTGTAATCATATAGTAGAAATCACTTAGACTTCACACTAAATGCTAATTATCATGCTTCTGAGGCAAACACCAGAACTAAAGAGAGTAAATTCTCAGCTGATTTGGCCACTTTGGGGCTGTGTTGGCATCAGCTGAAGTTCTGGTCTTGAATCAAGAGAGAGACAGATATGGAAAAACAGGAAGTGGCTTTATACAGATGTGTTCTACTTTAGTATTTACAAATCAGAAAATATTTCCTTAGTGTCTATAAACCCCATGAATAATGATTATATTTCCTTAGTGTCTATAAACCCCATGAATAATGATTATTTAAATATTTTAAATCTGCAAACTCAGGGGGCTGCAGTGCCAGACCTTGTGCCTGTGAATCCCTGTGACTCTTCACTTCCCTTCATGGCTGAGTCAGTGGCACACTCCACGAGAGAAGCTTTATCCTTTTCTTCCCAGTGTGCAGCCCAGAAAGATTCTTAGCTACAAATTTTTTAAAGTTGTCAAAAATGTTGACTTAGCAAAGATTTTATCAGCTTTGCCTTAATTGCTAGAAGGGAATAACCAGTGATAAAAATCATGTGCCTTATTAATATATAAATAAATTATGATAGAAGCCTTTCTGTCTCCAGGAGGTTGGCTGAAAAATGGCTTGTCATGGTTGGGTGGCATTTACTTTTCTATCTGTCAATATTTGGAGGATTTTATTACTTTGCAGTGCCAAGTTTAAAATGGCTAATGGAAATACTAAAATGGAATTAATCTAACTAAATAAAACTGGTTCTTCATGTGTTATTCCCTTGACAGTAACTTAATGTGCTTTCTGAAACAAAGCTATGGTGGAAAAATGGGTTATATTTAAATTTATATGTTGTTCATTTACTTACTCTCAGAAAGTTTATTTTCCAGCAGAGGTGAGCCATGGTGCTTTATGACAACTGTACCTCAAATATTTATACAGGACAGAAGGTTAGAAGTGGCCAGAGGGTTTCCAGATCCACTGACTTGCCAAATGTTCTGCTTTTGAAAGTCACCAGTAACACAGTGGCAGCTAATGAACCAGGTCAGTAACAGCACTGCCACAGGCCAGGGCTACACAGTCTGGCCAGTCTAGCAGGGGTGGCCTAACATGAAAATGACACACACCTCTAGCTGGAACTGCAGTGTTTAACAAAACTCCGGGTGTCAACAGAGGACCTGGGCCAAAAAAGAGCCCTCTTGCCAAGTTAGCTGTGCTGCCTGCAGTGACAGCACCACTTTGTCATCTGTGGGCTGGATGCAGCCTGCATTTTCTGAGGGGCACTCCATCATACCTGGAATAGCTGCTGTTCAGAGACATCAATAACAAGAATAGTTCTAGTCTGTTCATGAAAGAGTCATAGAATAAGATAATTAATCTTTATACTTCTCATTGCACTATTTTTAAACTTTATACACCGACTCCCATCTTTTTCTGAAGAGTTTAATGAGTTACTTTAAATAAAGAAATGCACACTTCCACTATGCAAAGCAGGAAACAGAAGACCCAGGAAATAAAACAAAACTCTGAAAACAGCACAAGCATTAATTGCTGAAAGAGAGTGCGACTGAAGAACCAGCAAGGCACCAGAAGCTGAGAAACACAAGAGATGATCTCATTGCCAAAGCAGCAACCACTCCAGCCAGGATTTGGGAGGCAGGCAGAGATGCCTCAGGTGTCTGCAGGAGAGCTCCTGTTCCATGCACACACAGGGGTGCAGCTCCACAGGATCACAGAGCTGTTACCAGCAAAGCTCTCTTTATATGGTGGTTTCACTTGGTGGGAAACAATCTTTTTTATTGTAAAAGATTTTCATTTATGTCATATTTGGAATAGTGCTGATTTGTAAGAAGTCACATAAAATCTAAGAACAGATTTTTCATTAGTGTCCAAGGCAGAAACAAGACACACTAATAGTGCACACAAACAACCTTTCCATTTTAGGCCCTGAAAACACAGCAGGTGTTTCATAACTACACTGAGAGAAAAGGGAATGGGACAAAACTGTGGCACAAATGTTGTTTTGAGTTCACCCATCTTCCTCTTGCATTGCATTGGCCACACATTAATTACAATTCCCTGACATTTACTTCCTACCTACAAATTCCACATTGGACAAGTGGCAGCTTTGTCATTAAGCTGAGCACAGACTCAGTCCTAGTACAAACACACCACAAAGACGGGATTTTTTGGCACCTTGGAAAGATTCATGGCAATTCTTCCTTCCCTTCCAACAGCCTGTATGAAGTCTCAGTCACTTCTTCATTTTCATCTTTTAAGATGTCACTGTCAGCATGTCCAGGTCTTGCCTGTCACTGCAGGGAGCCTCTGGCAGCTTTGCAGGTACATCATTAGTTCACAAGGGATAGATGCAATCCACTTATTTCTAATTTCCTACAGAGTATCACCCATGACATCCAAGTCACCCAAAAGGAATGCAGTAGAGACTGAAAGGCAGAGTTTCTGTGATCCATGCCCCACTTCTGGCTTCTTATCCATTACTTTTTTCAAATGCCTCAACTTGTCCAATGTCCTTTATCACTCATTGGTGAAACTGCCATTAAGAAAAATTGTCAGTTTTTCTCTTCTTTTCTGTCTACAGAGCCATGCAGTCTTCTGCCCTCATCATCTTCAATGGAACCTTTTCCACTCATCCCTTAAAATTTCCTCTGAGCAGCAGAGCCCAGCTGACAGACACACTGGAGGGATTCAAGCTCTGTGTCCCCTTCCAGAAGAGATGGAACAAGAAGGCTGGAGGCGACTCACTAGGAGCCAGCACAAGCTTTTGTCTCTTGGGACAGCCCATACATCATCTCATGCCAGAGTAAGGCAGAGTCAGCCAGCTCAGTCATTGCTCCATAGCATCAAACAGTCCTGAATCCTTGAACCCTGTGGATTTCAAATTGTAACAAATACCAGTGGTGACTTTGAGCCCAAGACATCAGTTTAACCATGGATGCAAGAAGTCAAAATTCTTACCCATAACCAGAAGCCTTGAAACTTTTAATGCCAATTCACAGTTGGTAAGGGTAAGGGTAATAAAATAACACAATCCTTAACCTAACTCTACTTTATAATTGGTTGCAAAAATATGCAATTCATGGACCAAATTGTCTTTTTAGCAATAAATATTCTTCTGACCAAATCTCATTGGCAGCAGCATAGCATGAGCTGGGTAATCTGCCAGGAGTGGATTTAGTGAGGCTACATCAGTCCTGATCTTCATCCCAACTTCTTTTAGACCTGGAATTGATATGCAAAAGGTCCCATCTGCACTGTCCCATGTAAAACTCAACATTCAAGGCCACAAACCACAACTGCTCAGAAGTTATACAAATTCACTTGACCTCTGAATTAAATGCAAGAATTAGTGTTGAGTTTTTCTCTCTTCCTTGAGCATTTCCCAGCAGCATCAGCTCCTCCTGTCCCTTAACTTTCAGGGATATTTGGTTGTTAGTCTACACGCAGAAACACTTTCTTTATAACTGAAGGTTATCTCTAGAATTACAAATGCAGCTTTAAAGATAAAGACATGAATCCTGGCTCTTACATCTAGGACACTGGACAGACAAGTTGCCAAAAATGTCACTGAATATAATGTTACACAACTCCCAATTAAATGGCCCAAAGATATTGTCATGGCAAGAAATATAAAGATCTCTAACAAGTTAACATTGAGCCATGCCTCTTCCAGTCTGCAGCTGCAAAATAAAGAAGTTACAGGAGTCTTGAGCCTACAGAAAAATTTATACACAGGGTGTGGCCTTGCATTGCAAAATGGTTTTTCCACAAACTGATGAAAAACATGTTGACAGCAACTATTTGTAATCCATCAGTAAATCAATTTTTCTCTATGGACTTTTGGATTGTAATGAACTTGTTCATTCTGGGTTCTGATCTCAAAACATGAATCTTGTTGTTGGTGTGGTGTGTTTTACATATAGGGAAGTATAGTTTTGTGGGAATTAGCTTTATCCATTTTAAAAATAAAAAAAATAAAAAAGGATTTGAGTCCCTGCTCAGGACTGGAGTTTGCTGTCTATTTGGTTGTGGTTGAAGCAGCTCTTCAATCTGGGGGTTTTATATAGGCTCTTCAAATCATAAAAATACCACCACAATTTCTTTTAAAAATATTCTGTGGAGGAGGTTTTCATTTTGATGGGACAGCATCACCCCTGCAGAATTTGTTTAGCTGAATGTATTGCGCTGAACCGTAGACCTTTAAATTGATTTCTCTTCACTTTAATAAAATTCTCTGATGTTAAAATTAGTTTATTATAATTATGTATTCATTGGCCAGGTAAGATCAATATTAAAGGTAGGACCTGTAAAAGTTGGTGAGTTTGCTCCTGGAATTTAAAAGATTGGTGCACGTGAAAGTCCATGTTGCTGCTTATGGGGTGGCCTGTGGTTCATGCATTCCTTTTTCTTGCAGAAAGTGTTTCAAATATTTTTTGGATCCATGGGTACCATGAAGGTGATTTAATGGTGTTTCCAGGGGGTTTGACTCTCTGCAGCTCGTAGCCTGGAACATTTCCTAACCTGTCATTATAAAAACTCCCTCCCATCCTGCAGAGGAGAGGTGCTGACAGCAGCTCATTGTCATTCCCATGTGCTTTTCCCATCACCACAAGTGCTGCTTATGTGGTTCCATTATCAACTCATCCTTATTCTTCTTGTTGCTTTGCTGTCAAGTTCAGAATCTCATCACTGACACTGATGAGTGATCTCCTTGTTTGCCCAGAATTTCCTTGACAGGTCTGATGCTGCTGCACTTGCTCCTGACAGACTGAGGCAGGAAAGCTGGCCTGTGCCCTTGGGAATTCCTCAAGTTTTTTTCTGCTTGTGGACTTGCAATCAATTTCATTGTGTGCTAATTTCTTTTCTTACTGCTGTGCCACAATTTTTTTTTTTTTTTTTTAAATCTGGAGTTATCATCCCTACCAAGGAAATGACAGATGAACTTCACCTCCCAACTATCCAAACATTTTGTTGGATTGGAAGGGAGATGAGGAAGCAGTGAGCAGAGGGCCAAGAGAAGGACAAGAGGGCAATAAGTGGCCTTGTGTGGCAATCTCAGGCTGATGCAGTGCCTGAATCAGAGAGCATCTGAGTCAGAAAGAGATTTCTATTCCAGGCACCTGAAACAGCATCCTCTGTGGTAAAAACCTCCACAAACTTTTAAGAAACTGAGCAATGGCTGAAGATAAACAGTGGCCTAGGGATGTTTCCCTTACAAAACAATTTCAGGGAGTAGTTGAAAATGCTCTGGATGTTATTTTATACTGCTATTCCATTTTTATGCTACAGAGCAGATAAAAACCAGCTCCTGGATTAGGGTACCTCTAGAAAGGCTTAGTCTGACAAAGTGGTGAGTGCCCTAAAATGCAGTTCTACAGTAACTGAGGCTGGGACATGACTACAGCAACTTCTTTCTTTTTTTTTTTTTTAAAGTCACTCTTTTGCATCAATTCCTGAAGCTATCACTTTTACCTTAGACAAGTGATTTCCTACAAGCAAAAATTTTGCAGTTTCACACATGAACATGGTTAAAACCAGAAAGGCTGCCAGTGCCTCTGAGAGAAGCACAAGCAGTGAAGAAGGGCACAGAGGAACACATTTATTTACCTGTTGTTCTTCTAGGCCCACACAGGTGCAGAGCTGCAACACCTAATTTGCAACAAGAAATTTTGCAGTTCTTAAACTAGCAGAAGCCATTAGATTTTCCTGGTTTAAGTATACAGGAGTTGATAAAGGACAAGGAATAAGTCTGCCTCATCATAACATTCATCAGATCTTTCCAATACTCTCATTCACACTCAGTTCAGAAAGTGGCATTGCAGACATGATATCATTACATTTGCATGTCTAACAAATATTACTTTGATATGTATTATCAAAACCTGTCCCTTTTGCTAAAGATACTATAAATCATTTATGTCCTTAGTCTATTCTTCAGTTCATCACTAAGTGGGGTACTAAGAGATCTGGAATGTTCCACAGTTAAGATCAATTCTGAGACATAAATTATGTAAAATCGAACATAGAAAGTGAAAAAAAAATCAATTTTAACATGAAAATGAGGTGTCCTACATGCCCAAAGTTTATTGCCAGGAGCTTTTTCTAAAGGGCAGCCCAAATACCTGGAGAATCATATATATTGTTGAATTACACTTAGCCATCTTGCTTTATTTACACACTTCAGATGTTGCTGTTGAACTCTCCCCTAGGCATGAAAGATGTTGAAATTCTACCAAAGGCAAAAGCAATATGTGTGCAGTTTGCAAAGTGATTTAATTACTGCACAGTTGGATGGCAGGAGGGATGCTGAAAGCCACACAACTAAGTTGCAATCAGTGCTGTGCCTATGCAAGATTACATTTTAAGGAAAGGAAAAAAAAAAAATGGTTGTTGCAAATACAAGACATGAAAAATGACCAGAGCACTGAAAGCTGAGGCCAGGATTTCTGAAGATACTTAGGTAATAAATTGGTCATATATGGCCAAGATCAACTTTCTATCAAGTTCTAAATCACTATATCTTGCTTCATTACTTTTTTAATGTCCTCAGTCTTATAGTAAAATAACTTATTAGTTTAGTTTGCTTTTCCCTCTTCCTTTAGATTGAGAAACAAGTTTCAGATTTTCTTATTTACAGTAAATAGTGGGGAGGAGGATTATTGTGAGGATTTTATTGCTGCAAAACTGGCACATCAGTTATTTGGGAAGGTATTTGCTCATCTCAGCTATCTTGTGTACTAATTAAACTGATGGATTATTAGCCAGGGAGAAATCTTCAAAGCTGTTTTTGGAATGCTGGAGGCACTTTGCAGAATCAAAAATGCAAACAGCTTGATGGTTAACAGGAAATAATTAAATGCACAAGTGATGTTGCAGAGCTGCCTGTGGGTTGTTACAAAGCCTCTTCCCCCTCCCACCCCAGACCAGGTCTGTTAATGGCACTACACTGAATAAACCTTGAACCTTAAACCTTTAACAGGCTGCTGGCTTGTTCTTTGGAGAAGCTTATCCTTCATTGACTGTTATTATACTATTATTGACTTCATTGAAAATTGGTTTTATTTGCTTTGCATATTTTACCTTGCATGCAGTGTGGACACAACACCCCAGCTGAATATTGCTCACAGAGTCACCTGCCAAGTCACTCGTGCAACGTGCACAGAAACAACAATTACACTCTCCAATATTGCATCTAAAAACACCTTGGAAAAGCCTGATTAAACCTGAAAAGAGAAATCCTACCCAGAGTGTTATTTCTATCCAAGCAAGTGTACAAACAGTCTGGTCCCATGATGATAAAACCTGTGAAAACATTTAGTAATATCAGAACTTAATTGTTTAGTTGAGATAGTAAGTACATTCTGGCAAGATGTAATTAATTAAACAATTTACTCTTTATCAGTTCATCACATTTGTACTTAAGGGTGACCTATTCAGTGCAGGTGCAGTAAAATCACCTTCACATTTTCAACTTTCTACTGAAAAAACAGGAAAATTTGCTGAATTGTGGTTCTGCTATCACTCCTCCTCACAGCAAAACTGAATGACACAATCTTATCTGTTAACAGGTGAGTATAGACCAGAGGCTGTAATGGTGTGAGAAATTATGGTGCAAGGAGGCTGACTACTAGTTCAGATGGATCAACTTCATGTTTTCAGCTAAGAACAAAGCAGGATTTTAGTTAGTCTGGCAGTTGAGTTGAAGCTGCTTATTCTCCAAAATGAATTTGAGCCAAGTATTTGATGGTATTCAGCAGTTTACTCTGATTTTTTCCAGCCTTGTTTATGAATAATGGCAGGACTCTAGTTTTCATGAATTAAAAAAGAAAAAAAACCCCAAACTACATAAAAGTGGCTAAATTGGTTTCTATCTGCCATTTGGTAGAAATACAAAGATGATGTGCATGCTATTAATGGATTTTAAGTTTGACATGTTGGGCCTTGTTAGCAAATCCTACCCATCTAAAATATTCTTAATCACATCACTAGCATGCAGAACCTCCATGTAAATGATTACTTTTTCAGGAACTTACCATATTTCAGAGGAAATTTTAGCAGAAAAAGAAGTACGGTAGGGTGGGTATTTTCACTACTGTGGTCCTTGTAAAGAATAGAGCTTCCTGAAAGCTGTTCCTTCTGTTGCTAGGTCTCAGTTAGCTCTTTCTAATGTCAAAACAAGAGTAAAACATAAGAAGTCCTCTACTCAAAACCTAAAACCATAATTTAGCACATTTCTGAAGTTTCCTCTATAGGTGTGCTGTGTGCTTGAGATTCCTTATCCCACCCAATTTGACTGATATCCCACAGGAGTAGCAGCACCCCCAGGATCAGGATCCTTCTTTTTCCCAGCAGAGTGACTGTGGAAATGGAGAATTGTGTTACTTGCACTGTCCAGCATCACTTCTACAAGTTGGGACTTCCCATCTGTGGACTGATTTTTCTTGTTGCTCACCTCAGCTACATAAATGCCCCAAAACATATTTTGTGCTAACAAAGTGGCTTCCAGAATGAGAAACACTTAGCCCCAAGAAAATTCAAAGCAGAATTTCTCACAGAAATCCCTGTGATTGAGACATTTGCTGTTGCTCTGTCTGTAAACAACCAGGTCTTTGACCTCTGTCCCATCCATTACTGACAACAGAGTGGTCAAATTCACAGGAGCCTGCATGCTCCTCCCTAATCCCACACTGGTCCATGCTAATTCCAGCTCTCTAAGCAGATGTGATGAAGCTCTTGGATTCCTTGACTCACTAATATTGATTTTACTCATCAGGAAATGCCAGCATCTGGCCAAACAAGAAACCAGTATTATACAAAAAACAGTATTATACAAAAAACAGTATTATACAAAATTCACTTTCCATTGTGCAGGGGCAGAAGGTACTGAGGAGGGAAGGAAACTGCAAAATGAGGTCTGAGCAGATCTACCTTTTATGCTGTCCTTGCTACCAGAATGTTAGAGGTCTGCCTGGGTGCTTTTTCTGAGAAAAAGCAAACTGCATGGCTCAGAGCAAAAACCAGTGTGATTACACTGGCAATGCCCCCAGAGGAGACAGAATGTGTCAGGCAGAATCAGCACTTTGACTGTGGAGTAAAATTGTGATTTAGGGACTGCTCTTACTGTGAAAATTTACCACTGGAAGGGGAAAGGTAGCCCACTGCTCTGATGCTGTGGTACTGTGTGCTGTAAAATTCACCTCATTTGAGTGCCAGTGCACTGTCTGATGAGACTATGTTAGATAAAAATCTTATTTCCAGCACAAAAATCTTTGGCTGGCTGCAGGATGGTGCTGACATGTTTGCTCCAAAGCAAGGAGTATCTATAACATGCTGAAGAATGGCACTGAACAAGGGATTAAGGCAAAACTTGCATTGCTATCTTTACCTTTCTTATTAGGAAATGAAAGTTATGCATAAAGTGAAAAGAATCAGGGTAGGACAGTACTGACATGGGTACTGATTGTGGAAACAGGCTCAAGGAAATATCTTCTTTCATCCTCAGGTTTCAAAAGCCATTTCACAGTTCACAAATCCCTGCTGGTGTTTGGCACTTCCACTGCTCAGACACAGAATAAATGACAGGGCAAAAAAGAGCAGGAAAAAAGATCAGTACTGTTTATGGTCAGAAAAGTGTTTAATCAGCAACATTGTTTTTCCCTTCCCCAGTTTGTAAGAAACAAAACTCTTTATGGAATGCCTTGCTTCTTTAGGCCACTAGCATTGGAAAAAGCTGGATTTTTAATAAAAGCCTTCCTTATGCTCTCTGACAGAACCCAGAAAAGAAGTTCAGAGCATTTTCTCGAGCATCTAAGCTATAGAAGTTGCTGGAAGAGAAGCTTTCAGCAAAAAGCAATTTATGCAGTATCCTTCAGACTTCATCAGCCAAACAAATGCTTTTTCTAACCCTGTTATTTGAGGAGTTCCTACATTAGATTCACATTAAGGCCCTGATGCCCATGACAGCTCACAAAGGTGCCCCTTCTGCTTGAATCATAAATTCAGTTAAAACAAAAGCAAGTATTTCTAAGCAGTATTAACATAATAAATTGAAAAAGACAGAGAACAATTATTCAATACACAGCAGAGAGCACTAAATAAAATACTCTGTCCATTATGGGGTGTTATTATGAAAAGTGCTGTTCTTCTGAGATGATTTTCTGCCTTGATGAGAAGAGAGGTGTGTTCAACAAGTGCTTTGTCCTACAAGGGAAAGTACAAGCAATGTGCATCCAAGAAACCCAACCAATACTCAAAAAAACGCCTTCATTTTTAAATATTTAGGTTCTAGATCAGGAAAAAGAAAACTCATAAACCCACAGCAGAGCTTTATTATCCTTATGTACCTACTCTCTTAACATTTTTATAGGAGATTATTTTGCACTGACTGCAAGATGAGAACATGCAGTCAAGCAGGTACTGGCAAAAACACCCAAACTTTGATTACTTATGCTGATTTCTTATTACTTATCTGTGGCACCTGAGGCTTTGGGAAGAAGAATTCAAGTACCCAACCTGAAGAACAATTTTCCTTACTTTTTCAACAAGGCCTAGTACCAAGAAAGTTAATATTTGACTAGAAATTTGAATTAAAGTTTAATTTATTTCTTCCTGATAGGTTTTACTTATCAGTGTTCTTGTTTCAGCAGCTTCCACAGTTTGTGGCAGCTTATACATTTCTGTATGTAATAAACCACTGCTGATGGTTTTGGAAGAGAATATGGAGTTAAGGATTAGCTGGTAAATATTACTGCTGGTCTCAGGCATCCTTCAGTGCCCCATGACAGTTTGGTATAATCTTTTCTCTCCCATCTGCATGATTTTCATGGGGATTTTTGATTTTAATTCACATAGGAGTCACTTTTTTATTCTACTCTGGGATTTATAGATAAGAAAATTGGGCATTTTCATAGTTTTCTTTTTTTTTTGCTTTGTTTGTTTGTGTAGCACTTAGCATGCTTTAACCCATTTTGGACACTTGCTGACCTGAACTCCTTGTGGGCTGGGCTAAACTGATCTGTCATTATTCCCACAGCAACAAGCAGTGATCAATGTCACAGTTCTGCTTTTTCATCTGCAGCCCTACACAAGTGTGGGTATGCCCTGACATGAGGAGGACATAAGGAAATGTCTGTAGAATCATGGAATATCCCAGGTTGGAAGGGACCCACCAGGATCTAATCCAATTCTGCCCTGGCACAGGACAGCCCCCAGATCCTCAGCATGTGCCTGAGAACATTGTCCAAATGCTCCTTGAACTCTGGAAATTGTTTGCAAATTGTTTCAACATCTGCCCCCCTGAGTGTTTTTTTTTTTTTTTTTCATATTCTGCTTTTTTGCTTGCACAACAAGCAACCTGGAAAATTTTACAGGGTTCTTCTTCTACTCACCTGGATTTTAATGTGTTCTTTAGGAAGCCCCAGGTGAGCTGAACTGAAGGGAAAGAAAAACTGAATTGAAACACCTTTGAAAGCTCTCTGTCAATCCAGGTATTGGCAATGATGATTCACTTGTGGAAGAGGTTTCACAGTGACTTCTGTGAGCCAGAGAGAAGTTTGATAAGAAGATCCATGTTTACCCCTGAAAGAATTTTCTACCAAGGTCATTGACACAGAAACCAAGAAAGAAAGAAGGATAAATAAGAGAAACCTGCAACTGCCTATTCCAATAAGCACTTTGTTTGTCTCTTGTGACCAATGAGTAAACTGCAAACTTATGAGATTTGTAAGAATGTATAAAAAGCATGCATGCTAGAATAAAAACAATTTGAAGCCTTCTGAAAATGGAGTGTTGCTTTGTATTGTCTCTGTCTCAACTATGAAATTCACTTACTTCCACTAACCTGTGCAATATTTATTGTGTAGGTTAGTCAAAGTTTTATTCAAATTTTATACCAAATATGACACTCTTGCAGAAAGCAGGAGGAAAAGCTGAAAAAAATGCTAAAGTACTTTCTCTAGAAGATATTCTGGTCATCCTAAACCTATGGTTGCTAAAACTCCTGCTCCTCTTGCTGAGCTCATGGCTCCAGTTGTTTCTGACCCTCTGCCCTTTGGAGGGGAACTCCACCAATGATGTTCTGATATTTGCATTTCTGTTCTTTCATACAGAAATTACAGAACACACATCTATCTGCCCAAACTTCCAGGCTCCTCCTTTGAACTCCCCTGAATTTTCCTCTTTGTTTTCGTATGTCCCCAAAGTAGTTTCTCAAAAGTAGTTCAGCCTCTAAAGCAGTACAAGAGACCGTGGACCAAAAAATGAAGTTACATTCACTTGGCAGTTAAGCCCAATTTCCTGGCCATTGTTTAAAAATCATCTGCTTCAAAGATGCAGACCTTGATATATCCTTGGGGTTTTTTTGTTTTGTTTTGTTTATTTTGGTATGATTTTTTTTAAAAAATAATATTTGGGGTTGAGTTTTTGCAGTATGAAGTTGTGGGGCTCTGAAGAAGCAGAAAGGTTTGGTAGATGTAAATTATCTGTGATTCAGTTCCATTCAGTTTCCTGACTTTGTTTCTCAAAACTTATTTGGAAAGGCATGAAAATGAAGTTCTTATCAAACTATCAGGCATATTTTTCTACTTGCTGCTCCTCATAAGACATACAGAAATGCAAATAGGCCTAAATTGAAAGGTTAATTACTTTACCATAAAACAATTACAATAAACCTGTAATTCAGGTGCTGGAAGCATCACAATGGGGTGCACAGGAATGGCTCATTGGTCTCTAAATCAGAAATATCCTGGATCAAAATATCATTCACCATATACAAGATGCACTGGATTACTGCTAAATACAGGCACAGCTGCAGAATAAATATAAGGGGAAAATGTTATTTAAAAACATTAATTTTTTTTTTCTTGTAGCTGATATTTTATTCTATGTTTGACCTGTATTTCTACATGTTTGCCAAAAATACTTGATTTACTAAAATTCAGTATTGTTAATTAGCTATAAGGGAACAGAGCAGGCTACTCAAAGCATTTAAGCTTTGAATTTCTTTTTTTAAATATTGAATAAGGGCAACTTGTGATATTTTCAGTGTTTTTACAGTATATGTTAGAGAGGCCTTTGTGGACTACAGTAATCCTTTTTTCTATTAACTATGTACCTTCAAAGTTCACTCTGGCATTTCTCATACACTTGCCAATATAGGGTCAGGGAAGGAGGCACAAAGTTCATTGGAGAGGTGTGAAAACTGCATGAATTCTCACCCAAAGCAGGGGCTGCAGATATTCAATCTCTACAGCATTCACCCAGGGTGACACAGCTATCCTAAAGGAATCTAGCTGGCCTACCCAAAACCATTTTCCTGTGTTTCTACAACTAAAATGCCCTCTGGAACAGCCTGACTGTGTGTGCAGTGGGCATGAACCTCTGCCCAACCTGATCCAGACATTTCTTTGCCTCCTGCTTTAGTGTATTAACCCCCAAAAGCAGCAGCAGCCTGCAGCTCAAACATTAATTATGAACTGCAATTAAAGTTCTGACAGGTCTAGTGCACAGCTGTAAAGCAGAGAAGATACAAACCACAACATTTTAAGTTTCCAGGTGGGAAAAGTTAAGGGATTTTAAGTTTCCAGCAGGGATTTCTGTGTTATGTAAAAGACACTAAAAATGATTTTGCTCCAATGTTTGCACTGACGAGCTATCACCTTCCTTATAAAATTTAACTGGACTTCAAGCAGCACAAGGGAAGTTTTCTTGCTGTTTTTTCCCCCTAGTCCCCTCAATTATGATTGCTGAATTATTTTAAAAATGGGGTTGCGCTGTTTTCAAGACCAAGCTGGTACTTGAAATCTAGGATTAAATACTGGTATTTAATATTATCTAGTATTCTATTTAATAATAATATTTATCTAGTTTTAAATACTTAACTATCCATCCCCCAGAAGGCAATAGACCTTCTTTTTCTTAGGGCAAGGGCTCTGAACCAAAGGGGATCTTCCTGCCCTTTTTTCCCAGACTCTTTTTCCCCAGACCCTGCAGTCTGAAGGGCCTCCTTTATAGCCCTGACTGCTAAACTCTTATCCAGGGGCCAGTCAAAGCAGCTATGAAATGTCAGAAATCTGAAAATTTCACACATTCCCCTCTTCTAAGGTCAGCAGTGGAAGTGGGGGGTAAAGGCAGGGCCAGACCTATTGCAACTTTTCTACTTTCAGCTGCAGGGAGCTCTAATTTCTCTGTTCTCTTTCTAAGTCCTGCTCTCCCAGCTGTCTGAAAGTCTTCTTACCTTTGCTGTTTCCCACAGGTCAGTGTGAGGACACAGAGGGGTTAAACCTCAGCCACAGCAGCTCAGAACCAACATGCTGCTCTCTACATGGCTGTAAACCCACAGTGAGTGGGAGAGGTCACAGCAATTTAATTCTGCAAATCAGAATTAATTCAGAATTTAATTCTGGAAATCAGCTGAAAAAATAGGCTGAGCTGCAGCTCCTTTGCAGCAGTTTTTGGTGTGGCTGGCCTCCACCATGACTGCAAAAGGGGTGGGAGGGAGGAATGGCAGAGAAGCTGGGTCCAAATAATGAGACTTTGGCAAAGGACATGGAAATAAGAGGTACAAAGATCACAAGAGCTTTCTCAGGCTTAGAGCTGGAGGTCCCACGATGCGTTCCTGTCTTCCAGAAAGTTTTTATTGTGTGTGAAAGAATATCACTGTGCTTTATAGAAATAGCTCAGTGCATTCTCCAAAAGCCAGGAGTTTCAGTTCTCCATTTGGCATCGCTCTGACACACCTCAGGGCCAACTTCACTTGCAGGAATCCAGTCTGACACAGTGAGTAGCCCTCTCATGCAGTTACTGAGAGAATTGCTATTTTAAGTTGAAATACTTAATCAAGCTGAAAAAAAGCATGTGGGACAGATGTTTTAAAATCCAATTTAATTGTCAGTAGTTTGCAACCTGCGGAGCTGCACACTTCACTATCAAAAAGTGGGAAGATTCACAGTTCCCCATCAAAAGGCACACTGCACTCAACCTGCAAAGAATGAGAAACTGAGCTTTTAAACAGCAATCTAAAACAGTTCCCCTCACAAGGGCAATCATTAATATTTCTAGTCCTTATGTTAATATACTTTTCTTACTGCAAGCCTAGGACAGATGGAGGTAACTGCTCATTTTTTGTGATCTCAGACCATCCTACTGAAGCAGGGTAAGTTACACCATCTCAGGCTCCAACCTACAGCATTACAAACACAGAGGCAGAAATGAGCTGAAGGGGTGCTTGAAAATGTCTGTAAACCTATTTCATGTGGGGAACCTAACACAACTTTAATTCAGGATGATTTTCAGCTTGTTCTCAAGTCCTCTAACTCATCTCAAATTATTAGCAAAGTCCTTACACTGGACACAAACACTGGAAGTTTGCATAAAGGAATTGATTTTAAAGTATGAGGCCTTGAAGTATTAAATTTTCTTTGTGGGGTTACATCCTTGAAATGTAATAGTGTGGTTAAAACATTCTTGGCAAAGACCAGCTGTAACTTCCATAAAATGCTCTCCAGACAGTCTTGGGTCAGTCCTTCACCCTTTGAAATTACATTGGGTTCCACTGGCTGGGGCAGGAGTTGGGAGAAAGAATAGAGCCTTAATTTCAGCACAGACCAGGCCTCCTGAGTGATGTGTTCACTAATATGTTGGGAATGTGCTAAATCAGCTGCTGCCCAGCTAGGATTGAGGTGGGGACTTACAGTTGCTTTTAAAAGCAGTAAATACCTTTTCTTAGCATTTTTTTAAAAATTCTAATTCAGTTAGAAGGTATTTTGGAGAAAGGAAAGCTCATTTATAGCACAACAGTACACTGAAATAGGAAACAAATGTTCACCTTGTCTCAAGTATAGGTAGGAGGTAAATGTAGTTACCTGGACTAGTTCTCAATAAAAGATTCTCTATTTAAAAGAATAAAAACCATATTTTTTCACAGTTAGTTGCCCAGGAGAGACAGATGCAAACATTTGTTTATTATGTTGGAATCTTTACATAATGCATAATTTTCAGTACCTCCAGGCTAACAGAATCCTGTTTTAAGAAATGAGTATTCATGGGCTGTGTTTTCTCAATAACATCACCTCCTTTTTTCCTGCTTGGTAACTCATTTCTCTGCAGCTTGATGAGCTTGGGTAATCTTTCAGTCTTTTGGGGATTGTGCTATGTGGTGGAAGTGGCAGCCAGCCATTCCATATGGTTTTCATCCCCTTCAGTCTAAAGGGCCTTCTCTGTCCTAAATGGGACAATCTAAAAGAGCAGAAATAGAACTTTTTGCAGCACAGATATGAAGCTACAACATGACTAATACGTGCAAGGGGGGGAGAAGAATTTAAGAGCCATACAAATGATTTGTTTTTATTTTAAGAGTCCATATTTTTTCTTTTAGGTTCCATATAAAGCAGCTATAATTATCTAGTGTCTTGGTTTTGGTCTGCTCAGATGGTCAGCTGCAGAATGAGCAACCAGCCTGCCTGGCTCTCATTCTTCTGGGTGGTCTCCCCAGCCAAGTTCCCCAAAACCACAAGTTTGTAATAAATATTTAGGCAGGCATTTCCTAGATGCTTTACAAACAACTTCTTCAGTTAGTATAATCCTATAATAATTCCTACAGGCTGCCCAGGGATTTCATGGGGTCTCCCTCTTTGGAGACATTCAACAGACACCTGGACACTTCCTGTGCTCTAGGTGACCCTAGCTTGGGCTAGAAGATATGCAGAGATCCCTTCCAATATCCCTAAATATTCTGTGATCCTGTGAAAAAGCATTTAAGGGTAGCATTTAGCACATGGTACATCAACACAGCTTTTCCAAAGTTTCCTGATGATTCACGGGTGTGTCCTGTGTGTAACAGTTATGGAGGCAGCTTTGCAGTCAGGAATACCCCAGTCAGGAATACCTCAGTCAGGAATACCCCAGTTTTTCAGGCTGTCAGAAGCCCTCATATCTGTCACCCAGCAGCTGTACTGCTGATATGCTGTCAGCAAGAGGAGCTGCACTTTTTAAAGCCTACTTCTGAAAACTCATGGTCTGTCTTTCGTTCCAAAGTTCATTCAGAAAAGTCCATTAAGAACTGATTTCACAACAGAAGCCTTAAGACACCCTTGCATATCCTCTATTGCCATAAAGGAAATCCAGGGTTCAAGGTTTTTAACTTCAGTAGACTGCAGCTTTTCAATTCCAGTCAAGTCAGTGGGAAATAGAAGTCCACCTCAACAAATTGGACATGTCATAATCAATCCCATATATTTTCCTGGTAACATTTTGCTCTGAAAGTATGAGCTTTAGGCAAGTTTTTATTTACCAAAAGCCATTTCATTAACTAAATAAGGCTTTTTCCTAGCTATATTTTAGAGGTCCTGTAGTTTGGTATATTTAAGTGAAGGTTAAAACACTAAAAAACCCCATAATCTTTTGTGAGAAATAATTTCTAAGCTCTTAAGGTAACATTCTAAAAATATATATTTATTTCTGAATGCTGATAGGAAAATTTCCATGACCTTGTTCTTGTGAGCATGCTATTTAGAAATAAAATCCTGATTTGCACTGTGTCAGATAAACACAGCTGTGCACATGTGCTCTCTTGATTGCAGACTGCATGCACAACTTTGTTTACATGGGCCAAATCAGCCCACAACTGCACTTGCAATCGAGGTCTCCAATCAGCAGAGGCTTTCCAAGGTTCAGAACTGCTCCCATGCACAAATTCAGCATATTTGAGAAGACCCTACACAAAGCTGCCTGTTGCATTTTGGAGATCTGATCCCGGTGGTGGTGGGATCTGAATGTGTCACTGGCCTTCTGCTCCAGGTCACCTGGAGTGCACAACACCAGGTTTTTCTTCCCCTCTTTTTAGGGTATTGATCTCAGTAGGGAAAAAAGCTCAGCAATGAGTTCTCTTACTGCATTTGCATACAGCTTCACATCCCACCTGGACACCAGCCTATTTTAGCAGGTTAATATCTGTATGCTTGATGTGCAGAAGAAACCAATGCAACCTCAGTTCTCAGTCTGTAGCCATCTTTAGAGAAATGTCTTTAAGCCAAACAGGAGTCAGACAGCACAGAAATGTTCATTCTTTCTGCCTCATATAACCTACATTTTTAATTTTTAAAAACATAACTAGCCTCTTTATGACAGCTCAGTTTTTTGTATAGGAGGTTTTCCAGCACAGTTGAATATCATGGAAGAAAACATTAAGATAGCTGTGGGACCTGATGCTACTTCCCCAGTTTATTTGCCAGACTACCCCTCTCTCTGTGAAACCCTCAGGCAGCTCCCAAAACAGTAAACCAGTTGGCCAAACTTGGTCCTTGTGGTTCTGATTATTTTTCTGTACCTCTCAAAATCCCAGATGTCACCAGGGAACAAGAGAGACCTTTCTTGGTAACATGTGCACAATCAAGTAGAAAGAATTCATATTGTACAGCATCCCCACATTTGTGGGCTCTCTACATTACAGAAAAGTTAGTACAGCTGTATTGTTTCTTGTCAATCTTTTCAAAATGAACACAAACCAACAGGGATGTGATGAATTTGGGAAGTCCTACCTGCTGCTCTGACGTAACCGCTTGTCAAAAATACCTACTGCTCTAAGTGTTAATTCCAAATTTCTCTTTTTGAACTAGGAATGAGCAGTTCCTAAAGAAGAATGATTAGTGATACTTTGGAAGGTACTTGTGCTCTTTCAGAAAGGGTGGTAGCTGCAGGTACAGCATAATGCTAACAAAAAATGAATATGCTAAAAAATGAATACGCCTTCATTCAGCAACAGTTTGACTCCAAAAGTCCTAAGTGAACACAGCTGAGAAGACAGTCAGATAAAGTATTTTCATGCAGAATTTTTAATCAAAGAGACATGATAGTTTCAAAGATTTTTGAGGTTGAGATGAGCCAATAAATCTAACA
This sequence comes from Urocynchramus pylzowi, assembly GCA_013397555.1. Classification (NCBI taxonomy): domain Eukaryota; kingdom Metazoa; phylum Chordata; class Aves; order Passeriformes; family Fringillidae; genus Urocynchramus; species Urocynchramus pylzowi. Next base: position 184,437 of record VZRH01001517.1, on the reverse strand, counting down.
GCCTCCTGAAACACAGATCCTCTCAGACATTCTTGTATTCAGTGTAGGAATTCTGTATATTTAGCCAGAACTGCCAAGTTCCTAGCACGAGGAATGAGCAGGAGAGGCCAAGGTTGGACACTGCACAGAGCAGGGTGTACTAAGACTGTCCATACCTTTCCAATCAGTATCCTGGCAGCTTTATAGCAGAGACTCTCCTACCTTAAACTGGGGGAAAAAAATTGCTTCCTGATGGCAAGTTGAATTAAAGGCATGATCTTAAAGAGTCATGAAAATGTACCAAGCAGGCATGTGAGCAAGACTAAGGAATATGATCCAGGACTCTGTTTATAGGTCTTTTACTGTACACACTAATTCAGGATTATCTCCAAGGCAATCTGCTCCAGCCCTTGGATTAGAGGAAAACTTGGTTCCCTCATGCAGACTATTAAGCAGCCTTGCTGTATTTTTTTTGCACCAAGAACTATATTCTAGTTCTGTTTTACTCTGAGACCATAACAACAGTTCACAATGGTCTTCAGGGAAATTAAAGAAGATTAAAGGAAACCAAGTTTTACAGGAAAGTACAGATAGTACAGAGAAAGCTGAATTTATCAGTTGTGAAGGGAAAACATGCTAGTTGAACCATGCTGCTAAAAGGTTTCATTTGAAGGTGTCTAAATTTAGGTGCCCAGTTTCTGATCACTTGATAATCCAGCCAAAGTTACCAGGCAGGCACTCTTTAAGAAAACTTGGAAAAAACCATATTTTGCTTTGCCAGCTCTTATCCCCACCTATGTGTCAGCAAGTTTACATTCAGCAATAACAATGTGCACACAAAACTGATTCTCCTGTCAGATTCTCCTGAATCTTAACTTGTGTCATGTGTGTGTTTAATGGTTTCCAAAAGACAATATACATCACTGAACCATTTTGATGAAGTTAGGGCAAAATTTTTTATGCACCCCATGAAAACAGAAACAGTTTCTTCAAGGTGTTTCTAATGAAGAGATATAAAAGTAAGTTCTTGTCTTGTTTATATCTCTCCTAAAATTTTTACTTTGGAAAGTTGTTGAACTATAACAACTGTAATTGCAGGCCAGATAGAGAGACTTCTTGATGTTCTTTTTGATGCTCCCCATTCCAAAAATGGAGAAAGATGTTTGCATACAGAAGCTGCCAGGTTGGGCACGTGATCTCTGATCAACAAACAAGCTGTGTTTCTTTTCAATTCCAGAAAAATGAGGAATTTGAAAAGAAATGGAGGCTTGTTTGCCATTTTTTGTGTCATAAAGAAAAAGTAACACAAAGGATATCTCCCCGTGGTGGCCCTCACTGGAGACTATTGAGGAGCATCTTCTTGTGGAGAAGAGCCAGGACCAAAGGAGGCTCACTCCAACAGCTGGTTAGCTTCCAGCTGTTCTGATACATTAATTTCTCAATGCTTCTTCTCCATGCATGCAACTAAAAGGCCTTGAAAGGTCTCAGAAACAGCCACTTGAACAAACAGGTCTCAGAGCTGGGGTGGGAGCACTCAGGGGACAGCAGAGTTTGGTTAGCACAGCACAGAGTGAGGGCTGGCTGCTGTCCCTGCCCCAGCTGCACCACCTCTGCAGCTCAGCCCTGCAGCACAGAGCCTGGGAATGGAGAGAAAATCCATATCTGAGCACAGCACAATAAGAATATTGTTACAGGTCCCACGGGGCAGCAGCATTTCAGAACATGCTATATGCACAGCTTGAGAAGACACCAAGGCTGGCCAGACAATTTGGTGGAGTGCATTTTCTCTGTCGGAGATTTTAGGCTAACAATTAGGAAAAATACAGATTTTGGAGTTACATGGCAGGTCTCTATCAATTTCAAGCAGTAATTACTCAATGGGAGTTCAAAATAAGAATATTTATTTCTATCCAGGCTATGCATTATAGTGCAGAAGCAAGTGAAAGCTGAAGTTATTAATAAAATAGCAAGTTCCAGAGATCTGTATTCAGCAGAACAAATAAAAATGTAAGCATTTTAGGTTTTAATTATTATTTAAGGAATTCTAAGACCATATATCAATTAAATGCCAAACAGATTCACAATTCAACCTTGGTTTGCAGTACAGGGAGGAAGCTCTGTTGGGGGGCAGCTGTAAAACTGATTATTTTTAAAGGACTTGGACCTACAGAAGAAGCTGGTCAGGGGATTTCTGGTAGGTACTCTGATGGCATATACCCAGTTGAATTACTCCCAGGTGACCCAGTTTATAGTCATCTAATTCAGAAAATATTTTCATTTTACAGCAGGAACTTTTGTAACCTGCTGGTACATTTGTTTTCCAAGCAGACAGGGTATCAAATAAACTAGGCAGCTCTGTTCTCTTCCTTCCAAGTTCTTGGTAAAAACATTTCAATCCTCTTCAGTCTTCTTCAGGTTTTGCTCTGGATGTAGAGGAAAGAGGATATAAGTGTTGCTCACAGCATGATCTGGAACAGTCTAGCAGACCAAAGTCATTCATAAGATAAAATAATTGGTTCTATAGCCTTGTAAACTGAGACATACAGAAAAAAAATCCCTAAAACCGCACACACGCACACACACACACAAATCTACATAACCAGAAAACCTCCAAACAATCAAATCCTAAGAATGACAAGAATAATTTGCTTTTGCACTAAGGTTAAATCTGGCTCTTGGACAAGAATTGGATGAAGTGTGTTCAGAAAATTCTGTTTTTACAAGGAAGAAAATACCGCTGTTAATCACTCTTACGGAGTTACTGTAAATACCGACAGCTGGATTTAGAAACTTGAAGGAACATGAGCTCTAAAGTTCGCTCACTGGATGAGGATTCCCAAAAATATTTCAAAATGAGAACCCCAGTGCCAAATCTTTGGATTTTGTACCATACAGTTGGTGATTGAGAAATTCCCTGTGTCCACTTACAGCGGAAATGTATCCCATTTAGTGTGGCAGCCAGATTTTTAACAATGTTTAAGCATTTTCAGGTAGGAATCCTCCCAGGCTGCCAAAGACTCTAATTCTATAGAATAACAATAAGGAATATATGGGGAGAAATCAGTGTCCATTTGACTAATCTGTAATAATAACCAGACACTCTGAACAAAAGAAACTGTGTTGAATTGGTGTCCAGCAGCCCTGTGAGCTCCAGAAATGAAGGGTTTTGGGTATTACTCTATCACAGAAAACTTTATCACTTAAAAATGTACTCAAGAGTTTACCCCATGAGGAAAGACTGTGCTAGGCAGCTGTGCTTTTGCTGCTCAAGAATTCCCTGCTACTTCAAGGAAACTACTGTTGCCCATTCCTGGATACCAATAATTATTTAAAACACGATGCTGTGAAGACATTGAAATGAGAAAATCTGTAATTCTTCTCAATCAGCAGTTTGCTACAAAAACTTTACAACTAATGTGCAAAAAAACTTCTGTGTTTTGCAAATCCCAAGACAACATTCCACAAAAATCTGTCCAAAAGCCCTTAAAACAGGTAGAAAGCGCTGCTGAGTTGCAGTCTGTTTCTTGAACTGTGCATACCAGCACACTTCAAGCTGATTTGGAGGAGCAGGATGGGGAAAGGAATATCTGCTCTACTTGCTTTGCATAATCAAAGAACCACCCAATTCCTGGAAAAGTGGTTGATTATTTCAAAGCCAGTGGGTGGTTAAGCTATGTAGCCCCTATTAAATTTGGGAAAATATTAAATCTCCATCTAAAACTGGCAGATGGTGGAGCCACATTGTTTAAAGATGAATTTTCAAGGGAGTTGGCTGTGGACTGGGGCTCCATTACACTTTTTCTCTAACTGCTGCCAACCTTTGTCACTGTAGATATAGATATGGGCATGACCAAAGGTATGCAGCACAGAAAAATGGCCAAATTGTTGCAGGTCTTCAGGCAGGTCAGAGCCAAGCAGCCTGAGGTCAGTGGCATAAGGGCCAGCACAGAGCAGCTCTCTTCCACCCCTGTCAGAATCAGAAAAGGCCTGAAAATCATCTTTGTGCCCTCCACCTATTTACTTGGTGACTAGAGGCAGCACAACTTCATTTTCACAATGGCCAGAAGGGTCTCAGCCTGCAGGTGGCTGGAAAATGTGGTGGAAATGTTTTACTGGGACATTGTCAGAGCTCAAGTGGGAGGCATTCCTTGTGGCACAGTTCACTGCCACACAAAACTTCCCTGAAGCAGCACAACAAAGTAATGTTTTACTGAGCTGCAGAAAGCTGAGAAACCTGGTAATGGCTATTCATTCAGTAATTCTGAGCATGTTCAACATCCACTGCTCTTTTTTNGAAGAATTTCTGAACTTTTCAGAGGTGGTATGACTGTGCAATACTATCCTTGTAGCCACCTGCAAATATTTACTCATGAAAAACACTGCTCTTTTTTTTTTTTTTTTTTTAATAGAGTCTAAAAGCCTACATTTGAAAAAGCTTTTTTATTTTTTTAGGGTGGAATCTAACTCAAACTTGTTGTAGTTTGTCAGAATAAAGAATTGATGACACAAGTGAAATCCAAACCACATGAAAATTGTTCAGCCATATTTGTTTTGTTGCAGTATTTTTGAAAACCAGTCAGCTAAACTGATATAATAAACACTGCAATAAATTTGGTGTTTTTCTGTTTGAAGGCCCTGGACAAATGGAGAACACTGCTAATACATCTCTTTATTAACTCTCAAATCCATTGATCTCCATTTAGACATCCCATTGCAAGAATGAAATCTCAATTGTCTTACAATCAATTTCCACTATTTCCTTTAAGGGAATGCTACTGAGTCATAACTGTAACATTAGATCTAAATAATTGGGACTTTGTGCCAGCACAAATACCAGAACAGCTGATACTTTGATTTTTGGTTGTCTGTCCCCTAAGACCCTTCAGTAGGTAGAAAACTTAAACACTTTCTTAAAATTCCATTTTTCTCTGAAAAGAAATGCAAAAAATTTAATCTGTATGCTGTGACTTCACTTAGTTTATCCCCTGACTCTGTTATTGTTTATAAGGATGAAGTATCATCTCTATATTTGCCCACGGTGTTCACCTAACATTTAAAAATGTATCTGTGCTTGTTAAGAAAAAGCCCAAATACACTGTGACAATTATGTCTTTTTNGATGAAGTATCATCTCTATATTTGCCCACGGTGTTCACCTAACATTTAAAAATGTATCTGTGCTTGTTAAGAAAAAGCCCAAATACACTGTGACAATTATGTTTTTTTTTTTTTTTTTTGTTTAGCTGTGTACACAATATTTTGCAAATGTGTATGTAGAACAAGTTGCATTTTGTTTCAGTGCCACAATGGGAGTTTGGGCAGCAGAACTGGCTATGTCACCAGCACAGTACTGAAATAATTCACCTTTACTTCCCTCCAAAGTAAACAGGTATCCTGCTACCTTTTTCACTGTTCCCCAAATTTACCTTTTGCATCCTAAGCAGGGTTGTTTAATGTCCTAACTCAGGAGGGTGTTTCAGACATGATTTCAAGCCCCCCCCTTAGCTCTCATAGCTGTCTCTGAGTACTTTCCTGAGCAGAGGTCTGCTGATGCCTCTGCAGAAAAAGCAGCAAAGGGCAAACCCTGCAAGGATGTGTCACATCTGACTCATGTGCCTTGTAGTGACACCAACATCAGGGTGAGTGTTGGCCCTTCTGTTGCTGCTAAAGGGCAAGTGGAAATTAGCTGTGAACACCATGCTGCTAACAGGGAAATTCTGATCAATCTGACAGCACAAGGCCGTGGTTAAAGTGGGGCTGGCTCCTTGGTACTGCCTACTGCTGCAGCAAGACAGCCCCTCCTAGGTGATGTACCTTTCTTTCCTGTCTCCAGGTACTGGATAGCATCCCTTTTTATTATCCTCTCTGGTCAAGGTAAACAAAACAGCACTAAAATAAGTTTTCCATGCAAAGGGAGTGATTTACCTTTCTCTCCTGTCTCCAGGTACTGGATAGCATCCCTTTTTTATTATCCTCTGTGTCCAAGGTAAACAAAACAGCACTGAAATAACTTTTCCATGCAAAAGGAGGTTTGGCTTTTTCAGAATCTGAGTATGTTGCAGCTATTGAATGGTGTGGGGGAGGAGTTACTTTTGAGCACTTCCACTCACCTGTACATTTTGGGTTTTTTTGTCATGAAGCCTGCCTGAGACCAGACACTCCCCCAGGCCTCACCAGAGGTCAACTTCTGGTTTGCCTGCACCAGACAGGATCACTTTTAACCTTAAAAAAAGCTAAGACTGGTAAATGTTTCACTTCAAATTGGAATATTTCAGCCAAGTTTCTTACCAAGGTAAAGCACATTTCCAGCAATACTTCCTGCTCCACCTTCCTTTTGAAACTCTGCTTCTTTTCCCCCTTTCTTACCCCTTCTCCTAACTTTGCACAGTGTTGGGTAAAAGAGGGTTGCTGCAGAGGTAGATCCTGTAAGTGTCCAATTAGAGTAATTTATCAGCCTTTTTGGCTACTTAAATACTGCAGTGAAGCTGTATCAGAACTTGACATCAGGTCATGCATCTATTTCTGTTAAGTACATTCCGAATTTATGTTTCCTAGGTATTAATCATTAGAACTCATCCCAGAATCTAAGCCAAAAAAGCACATCCTCTCATCTGAACTGAAATAAAAAAAGAGCCAATCTGTTTGTGCAGGTAGCTTCTAATTGTTTTGTTTTTCTGATTAAAGCCTATTGGAATACTTTACATATAAAGTTTAAAATAAATGAGAGCCTACTGGTATTACCTAGATATATGGAATATTTTAAACTGCTTCAACAAGCTTCAAAAACAATCTTCAATATCTCCAATGTCTGACAATCTTCAGTATTTAACTAGTTTGTAAGAAAAGTCAGCAAATAAAATGGCTTTGATTAAAAGATACATGCCTAACTTGCCAAAATTAAAATAAAGGGATCTCCTTTGTTATGAAGTTTTCCTATCAGATGGAGGGATTTGCATCTATTCCCAATAATATTAAAGCTTTCAAATTATTCTACCCTGAGTATAAAGATAAAAAACATCTCTCTAGTAAATAGGGCTGTTTATGTTTTCTCAAGAATACATATAATGAATCCCTTCACCAAACACCAGTTTTGTAATTTTCTGAATAGTTTCACTGCAAGATAACAATGTTTAGTTCTGAAATTAAAACTTAAACCAGTGACACTAATCTGCAGACAAGTATTACTTAAAATAATTCTCAAATGGTAATTCTCAAATCTATACCAATATAATGGCAGCAGCTTCAGTAATCACTGGATTTATAAACAAAGCTTGGCCAGTTCATGAGTTCTGCATAATTTGGAGTCTCTCACAGTCGTTTCAAACCTGAGTGATGGTGTCCTGTTAAAATCTCTGCATCTTATCTCTAAGTCTTTCCCCACATTTGTATTAAGAACGCAATGGAAGTGAAAGCAAGAGGAGGCAAAATCCCAGGGGATAAACCAACCTGCTGATATCCATTAAGAAGCACTTTGGCATGCCTGAACATCTCATGGCCATTGCTGGAATCTTCTTTGACCAGCTGTAGTGGTTTGGGTTTGCCAGTTTGAGATTTCCCAGCCAATGCACCAATTGATGGGGTGGGCTCAGTGCTGGCCAAATGCCATGGCACCCACTGGAATGGGTGCACTTCACTCATTTCTTGCTGTGAGACAGGATTAGAAGGAGGGCAAAGCAGGCTCAAAACTTTAAAAGGATATAAAGAAGGCTTTATTAACAGTAACCATAAGAAAGAATAATAAGAATCAGAATAAAACTTTTAGAGCCCTTCTCCTCCCCCACAACCTTTCTTTCCCACTCACAACGTACAGAAACAATTCAGCCAGTTTGTCACTTCCAGAATAGTCTTTCAGAATTTCACTTAAGGAGAGGAGTCCCTCTAGTAAATGAATGGAGACTTCTCCACAAGAAAACAGTTCCCTCGTGGCTTTTAATTTCCACAAATAGCAGCTGCCCAGAAAAATCTGCAATGGTGAAGTCCCTCCCATTATTTCACAGCTTTCCCACAGCTGTGTTTATTGGCCATGTCAATTTATGGGGTATAATTTTAAAGATGAGATGCTCAAGAGCAAAGGTTCTCTTTATCTCTGAAATCATCTTCATCTCTAGGAACAGAGATCTTCTTCTCTTCTTGGGGGCACAGAGTCTTCATCACTCTAACATGTACAGAGGCATGAACAGCTTCCTCAGTGGTTCAACAGATGGTCAATTCTCAGAGCTAATTACTGATTGCTTTTTGTTAGACACGTAGGAAACTGCTAGCAGCTTCTCTTAAAACATCACTTCTGTGATGTAAAACCAGGACACCAGCATTTCCTAGTGCATAGCTGCCTGTCAGGTGTGAGGATATTGAATCAGTTTAATTAATGCATTAAGAAGTGACCACAGGCACATTTAGCTTCACCTTGGAGGATTCACCAAGAATCTTTCTACAGCTATCAATTCAGCACAAAAGAATTGCCAGTAGCTCAAAGCTTTCCTTGGGTAATGTTTAAACATCTAAACCCCAATGCTAACCACCTTATCTGATTCCTCCAAATATGCTGAATACCCTGCAAATCACAGAAATTACACAGTAAAGAGACACGAGTGGCAAATGTTTTACAGTCTTGCATGTGCTTTGACCAGATCTGTCAATATTCTTAGAAAAAAAAGTCAGTTCCTGCTGCACCACCTTTGCTTATACACTCTGTGAAAGTTCTAGGTCTAAACTGATGCTCTGAGGGGAATATCCTCACTCAGTAGAAAACTAAGTTGCCATTTAATGCTGCATGGTCTGAATGCCCAATCTCATATTGGAAACAAGATATGTAAAGCCTGACAGTCAATTTTACCTGCTGTTTTATGTGATAAGGCAACACTCTGCATAGTAATAGTGATTTCAGTTTTCTTATTACCTCCTGGGCAAGCTTTGCACAGTGTCAGGCTTTTTGTGACTATTTTCATTCCAGCTATGCTGTGTTATTCTGTGCTTCACCACTGTATTGATCCATGCTTTTCATAACACTCACTGTAATTTTCAAATTTAATTCAACTTTGCAATAACATTATAAACATAAAGGCTACCAAATACTGCAGGATGCAAGTGTTTGTTAAATATTTAAACACCATTCATCAGCCTCTTTTTGTTATTGCCCTTGACTCTTCAGGAAATCCTGTGTTCCTAGAAACCACAGTAACCAGAATCAACCTTAAAAAGCATTATACTTCTTATCTTTCCAAACATTCAATACCAAGTACGTAGCAGTGCCTGTGGCTCAGCCTTACAGGAGCTCCCCTGCAGAAAAACCTGCTTTTCTAATTCAAGCTTCAGGCAAAAGATAATTTTTTTGGCTCATCATTATTGACTGTAGGTTCAATCTGCTTAAGGGAATAATTTATCACCACACTCTGATTTCCAGGTGCATAAAACAGATGAGCTAATTATGCTGGTAACTTAAAACAGTCTTGGCTACTTGCACTGGAGCTACACCAAAATGTGGTGGACCACAGTGTGAAAAAGCTGGCTTTGTGCAGAAGCACTCACTATGCTCTCTGCATCCCACTATCCTTCACTTGGGATAATTCATCTGACTCAAGCAGTTATGTGCAAGTGCTGATGCAGCCTGGCTCACTGGTACCACAGAAATTTATCTCTGCTAAGGCTCTGACACAGTCACTTCTGTATCAGGAATCAACAATGTGTGTTCTCTTGCTCTGTAATAAATGCAATGTGTTGTGATTCACAGTGACAAGAAAAGTGCTGAGAGAGGTGTTCAGCCTGATTCTTGCATCCAGGCTATATCCAGGGCAAAACTAAAAATATGCATTGAAAAAACACTTTGTCAGCTGCTCCCAGTAACAACAGCTGGTAACAACCCTTTAGCTCTTTTCCTCTCAGAAAAGGAAGTGAAACCTGGGGCATCATCACAACCAGCTGTTCACCATCTGGGGCTCCCCTGACGTTGGCAGGAGCTCTTAGCTCTGTGTTTCAGGTGCTTTGTAACCCTCTGAACAGACTCACACAAGCTAAGACAGAGCTGAGTGGCAGAAGTCAGGATAGATCTGTCACGTTTTGCATCCACAGGCTGCTCCTGCAAGTCTGGATGAGGAGATCAGTGACTTCATCTACACACTGCTCAGTTAACTCTCCCTTCCTCTTCTGTCCTTCTTTCACCTGCATCTCTCCTCCCTCCTCGACACCATGTTACAAGAACAGTAAGGTTACCAAGACCAGCCTCAGAAACAACAACAACAAAAAACCCCAAACAAAGCAAACCCACAGACTCCAGCAGATTCTCAGGTGTGGAAAATCCAGTTCAGTTACATTTGGCAAAGACTTTATCTTTAATTGTTCACAGCAGGAGGTTTCAACAGTAATAAGCAATTCTGTCAACCTCAGTAACAGTAAGGGCAACATTAGTACTGTGCATGTGCACACATTCTCATCTATTTTCATACTGTGCACAGATTTCCTGCACAATAGAGTAATATCAATTTTCCCATGCTTCACAGCTTGGTTTTGATAAGTTAAGGAAAAGTGGATAAAATACCAGTGTTGAATATTTATTTGCTAGCTTATTTCATTTCAGTGGTTAAGGGGAATAGCATATAGTTCCCTAGAAAACATTTTCTTCAAATTGTTTCTCAATTGGTCTGATGTCATCCAGAGTATTTGTGTCCACAATGAATAATGCATTAAGAAAGGGTATTTTTCACAGACAAAACAAGGAAGTGATTTTAACTCCATATCAGCACTGTTTCAGAATTTTCAGTATAATTTCAGAGTAAAGTTTTTATATTGTTGGTTGTCTGGAATTTTTTTTTTTCTTTTGTGCTATTACAGCATGAACAAGCCAAAAGAAAAATCTGTGCTGCAAGATGACAATACACTGAGCTCAATTTAATCAGTTTTAAAGTTTGTGAATTGAAAACTGTACATTCCTGTTAAGCTCCTAAGAATTGACTGTGGAGGGTTCAAGTCATGGACTCTGTGCATGAAATCCTGTAACTCATAAAATCACTCTACTCATGCAAAGCACAGCTGTGCCTTGCTATTGCTGCAAACCCAGGACACGTATTTGGCCTTCCTGGTTCTGAGGCATGCTCTGAAAAGAGCTGTTTTCCCTAAGAAATAATTCATAAGCTGTTTTAAGGAGTCTTTCTGATAAGGGTTTTTCCTTTACAGGCAAAATGTTCATCCCATTTAGGTTTGACCTGAAAGTGACGCATTGTTCAGAATGAAAAAAAAGATTAAACCCCACATTTCTCAGCTTATGCTTAATATTTTAATATTTTGAAAATATTTTAATTCCTACTCTCTTTCATATCTACTTATGGAGAACTAGAGATTGCAAGGTGTGTGGGCTGGCCATTTTTAAAGGCACTCCTTGGAGTTGTAATGAGCATTTGATTTACAAGTTCTTTGAATAAAGCAGTTTATCCAGACTGGCTCTGGACCAGCCAGTGTTTCAATGAACAACTGAATTCTTTGCAGCCATCCCACAAGCAGCAGAGTCTGAGGTGCTTGGGCCCCACACCCACAAGGCAGAGCCTTGCAAAGAGTTGTTTTCCTACAGAGCAAAATTCCTTCCAGGAAATTCAAACAACATAATTCAGTTATGTTCTATACCTCACTCTGACTTATATTTAACCATTTTAGCTTGGACATCCCCAGACTGTGCTTCAGAGGAGGGATAGGAAGCTCAGACTAAATGAATGAAGGAGGATAGAGGCTACACTTCTTCATGATGGTCTCAGAGTAAGAAACTACCATCAGTAGCTTTCCAACTGTGATATGATGGGAAAGCTACAGCTTTATTTTTTTATTGTCTTTGTTTCTTGTCACCTCTGTTATGAATACAGATGTTCCTGAATAATTCAGCCATTTTCCAGTCAGCAAATCCTAAATAAACTGATACCTCATGAGTAAGTAGAGATAGCAGGTTTGAACAGCTGAATGTATTCAGCAAAGGCATCCAAATTATTGCAACATTTGGACACATTTAAATCCTACCAACTGCAACTGAATGTGGTCACATTCACCTAAGAGTAGGTGGGAACCAAATCAGGATTCCAAAATTTTTCACATATCAGGGGCAGCCAGGATCTTGTTCATTCTTTGAACATTCAGTTATTTCAGGTTTTAGGTGATGTGTTTTGTAACTAGTATCCCAGGAGGTGCACATAAGGCAGCAGAAGAATTTAAAACTTTTATATGAAAGCAATCAAACCATGTAAGCAAGCAGAAATATCTTAGCTGCAGAGGAATAAATAGTGTAGAATAGACCATAGCACCAAGCATATGATACACAAGAAACCTTAATTTAGATGCTAATTAACCCAAATGTAAGAATTACAGGGTTAATTAAGCAACATATCCCTCTCACAATTTTATCTGCTGCAGACACAGGTGAGAGGAGAGGGATCTTACCATTTGATTAAATTAGCCACAAGCCACACTGGGAAGTTATGATAAACATTTTTGGAAAGCATTTAATTACGAGCCCTAAGTAGGATGGATTCTGCATTTAGATTACATCCATTTTTATTACTGGACATGAAATATCAAATGATCAAGAAAACAGCCACTTCAACAGCTATGTAATAAATGCTTCTCCTGCAGCACAGTTGTTAAACCAAAACACATATTTCTAATCAGTTTAGTTGTAACCAGCATGAAGAAAACTCATTAAGTTTAAATTAAATCCTTATTTCAAGCACAGTGTGACCACTCTTGGTACAGTGGCTTGTTGCATGGCAATTTTCTTTTCCTTGTCTGTGACACCACCCCAGCTACCTGTAAAACCACATTCTCTGCTCAGACTCAGGCAGCTCGTTTGCTGGGTAATGGAACAGAAGTTGGGCAATGGAAGAGAAGCCTTCATGCAGATAACATTCTTTAGGCTTATTCTTTGGGAACTGGGAGAATTCCATGATGTTTATGAACAATCATCCTTATTTGTGTATTGATTCTGCAAGAACCATCAAGAGATGGTTCTTTAACTTACAGCATCTAAAGACACTCCTTCCCTAGCGAGCCAGCTGGCAGGAGGAAGAATTGTTCCTCACCTTCCCAAGGCATCTTCTGAACCTCAAGAGTTACAGATCCTTGGCTCTATGTACATGACCTATAGTGTCAAATTTAATTATACAAGGAAAAAAAAAAAAATCCATCTTCAGTTAAGGATGTTACTCCCTTTCGCAGTGTATTTAAAAATCAGACCTCATGGTGCAACTATACTTCTTTAATTCAGTCTGCATTGAGTATTTCCTTTCAATTACCTCGTGGAATGTTTTTCATTTGTGGAGATAGAGTTTGGCCTGCTATCCCAGCACACATCACAGGAGGACCATGTAGCATGGGGAAACTTACTCTGCTAACACCCTGTGCAAGAATGCTTGCTTTTACAAAAATTTGAAGTAAAAGGTTTGTTCATCTGTATCAACCAGACTGTAATGATAATTTTATACCTTTGGGTCCCCCCCCACCAAAAAAAAAAAAGAAAAATCAACATCAACAAGAACCATCAACAGCTGCTTTAACTTACAACATCTAAAGACACTCCTTCTCTAACAGCCAGCTTGCAGGAGAACCCTTGTTGAGAGCAGACCTCAGGTTTGTCCTCCCAGCTGGCAAATCCCCATTTTTACCAGCTGAGGAGTGCAAATGTAAAGCAGCCATGTAGGAAACCTTCCACTCCACGTAAAAAAACCCCCACAAAACTTCCAAAAAAACCTTTGCAAAAAAAAAACCCTAAAGGAGCCAGGTAGGAAACCTTCCACTGTATGTGGTGCACTCCATGAAAAAAACCCCATGAAATAATTAGAATAATGGCTAGAAAATATTGTAATTGAAGGCCTTTAGCCCTGTGGTGTTTACAGAGGCTTAGCACAATGTGAGATGTTTTCTCAAATTATTTGTGTGGGGTTCATTTCTCCTGCTGGTTTACTTTCAACATTTTTTAAAAATGAGGTCTAGAAATGAAGTAGTTTTCTTCAGCTATTTTGTTCCGAAGATTCAGCAGAAAAAGAATTCTCTGACAGAGAATTCAAAACAACAACTCATGACTCACAAATAAAACTATTTTATAAGCACTGCAAATCCCATGAGGAAAAATATCCTATTAAGAACATTCAGAATGATGCACGGGGTTTTCAGATTAGTTGTACTTTAATAAAGTGGTAAATGCTGAATTTGGTCTATTAATACTTCATCAAATGGCAGAGGCCTAGGTTCAGGATGCATTGGGGATTTTACAGAAATCAAGTCAAAAAATATACCTAATCTATTAGATTCAAGGAAAATTTGTAAGTTGCAAGCCAACTCAAGCATTCCAGGGCATGAATTCCATGAAGTAGCATTTGTTCTTCATGGGTTCCAAATCCAAATATTTAACAGGATATTTTTGACCATGGCACCGTACTGAGCAAAAGCAAGATAGGGAAAAAAAAATTAAATTTTATTTTTCAAATCTGCTCTACATTTTCCTAAGCTGTTTTTTAACCAGTCAGTTATCTTCAGAAGTTTAAGCTGGAAAATGGATTATCATGACACTAGAAATTGTAATTTAGTTTCTTGTGTTTTCTGAAAATACTGCACTCTGCAGAAAGGACTTCATATTTTCACTGCTGTCTCATGGAACTTGAGTTGCTTCAGTAGTTTGCCCTGAGCTCAAATCCAAGATCATTGCTGTTTCTAGAGAACAATCTTATTTGAGAGAGTTTTCTATTGCAGGTTCCCAAAGTAACCCAGATTAACACCTTTACAACTTAATGCTCAAACTACACCAACTGTCACACCTAAAGTCACTCCAGAAGAGTTAATGACAGGAAAATACTGAATTGGAAATCCTTATGCATTTGATGGATAAGACAAGCAGGGTAGAGAGATGTCTTACATCAGGGGCACAAGGAGAGTCAGGACACAGCAGACTAAACTTCTCACTGTGCTGTTCTCTCAACATTTCTGACTTTGTAAACATTCATCTGCCCAATTTATAGGGTTCAGTCACTTCTCAGAGCTCTGCCACCAGCCAGTCATTTTGATGTTAACCAAATATTGAACTCCCTGCAAGTCAATAAAAACATTTATTGACTAAAATATTCAGTCTATAAACATGCACAGTTAGAGGGCTTCTGTTATAAAAATGTGACAAAGTAGAAAGAGGGAATTAGCAGATTTGAAAAAATTATTAATTCTCTGACATTATAGTTAGTAGAATGCACACTATTAAGAACAGTATTTATATTTACTGGAATAACATATCAAAATTTACTGGAATAATAATATCAAAATAAGATACAGAAAAATGTATATTTACAAAGGGACAGAAGGCTCTGCTCTGCAACCCTTAGAAATAAATGGTTTTGGGGTCTTATTGGCATCTTCAAGCTGGTTCATCTAAACCTTTCATATAATTAATTTTACATAACAAAGGTGACTCAGGTGCAAACCCCACGACCCTGTCAGAAGAAAAAATTCTGCATCTCTTGATATTTCACCTCTAAAGATGAAATGAAAAAAACCAATGAATGGTCCTACCTCTGTTTAATTTGTAAGAAAGAACGGAGTAGAAAAATCCCCTTGTCTCTAAGGTCATTCAAGGGATGTCTGCCAATATCTATTTATGTTCCATCAGTCATTTCCACATTTTTTTGAGTATACTTTTTCCATTTCTGTTTTTAAGACTATATCTGATTGTTTCAAGAAGCCACAGTGTGGCTACAGAAATGTAGAGAAGCATTGATTATTCAAGGTTTGTGGTCATTTCAAAACATCGTTTTACAGTGGATATTTAACTATTTGCCTTTGCTTTATCTAGTAATTTCATATTTCTTTCCTTCCCAAAGCCGCAGGTATTCATGAAAAATAATTTAAAGAAATATTTGGCAAATTTCTAATGGATATGAACCATAAAGGGGAGACAAAAATTGGTATTTGGAGTACCAGACAGCATTGAACCCTGCTATAGAGAAAGCAGAAGTCAATTGAGAATTAAAATCTTTTTAGGAGCAGCTTAATTCACTTGTGATAGCTCCATAACAATTATTGAATCTTCATTTGCAATGTGGATTTCCATATCTACTGAGAAGTTGCATAGGTTCTGTATGGCAGCACTGGAATCAATACAACATTCTGTGGTTCACTGACAGTGAATTTCATTCACTTCCTCTTCTTGCAAACATCATCCATCAGGGTTCTGGCAGCTTCCAGACAGACAATGGATTCCATTAAAATGGGGATTCATGTTTTTCTTTGTCAGGGTATTCCAGACCTATTCAGATGTGGCAAAACCCCAATAATTACTCTTGCAGCCCAAGAGTGGCTTAGTCTAACCCATGAAACTGTCTGCTCTTCATGGAAGTGTTATTAATCATGATGAATCCTTCAATTATCCACATAAATGGTCTGGGTTCTCCTAGAGAACATTCAGTATGAATGCAATATTCTCAATTACATAAAGGCTTGATCCTGGCTGTAGCTTTTTAAAATAATTAAACCAAATAGCTGAAAAAATCCAAGATCAAATAGTTCTTGTTTGGGTCAGGAGCCACTGGGTGAGTGGCAGCACTGCGTTAGCAAAATGAAAATGGTTTATTGTGACCTTAAAAGAACATAAATCACACACATAAAGTAAAAAAAAAAGAAAAACCCAAAAGATTTCTTCACCTGATGAGCTTGTGCTTTCAGTGCTCCTTACAAAGTCAATGAAGTTTAATGTCAAAAAGATCACTAAATACAGTAACAAAAGAAGAACTACAGGTCTGTATTTCTGGATATAAGCTTAATAATCAATCTTAAAAATAATTTTATCAGTTATACACATGATTAAAATAGCTCCAGCTTTATAACACTGATGAGATAATTAAAGTAATTAGAAATTACACCTACTTGAACAGTCAGTCAGTAAAAGCACCTTTAACCACAATCAAAACATTTTTTTCCCAGAAGGAAGAATTTTTTTTTCCATATTACAGATTTTTGGTAGCTTCTCATTCATTTTCTTCAGAGAGTGATTAGAATAAGCCTTGTCAGTGGTTGGAAGGAACACATTAGGAATGATTTTACATAGAAAAAAAAAAAATCAATATCCCATTCCTGGCATTCAGAACTCTTTTTAGCTGACCTTTTTCCCCCCAAAAATGCTATCCCTTGTTTCTCAGAAAAGCTCTCTTTACAGAAACATCCTTCTTAAGCACTTAGAATAAAGGTATGACTTTTATAATACAGAACACTACAAGCCAGTTTAACAGAATTTGTTATTTGTAATTTGTGCTCTGGTACTGCTAAAGGTTTAGTTAATACTGTTGCAAATGAACCTCCTGAACTCTCCTTTCTCCAGAATCATCTTTATTTCACACCAGCATAACAAAGGCATGCAAGGAATATAAGAAACAACTTGAAAATTCTGATCTCTGAAAAATTCCAGTAGGAGTGCATCAGCTGAGGGGAATTGGATGCAAGGGCAGACCAGGTTTTAATGCAGTTCTCAGATTAAAGGCAGCTCATATTTCATGTTCTACTCTGCAGTTCAAAATAATCCCATCCCTCTATTTTTCAATTTTACCATTCTTTAAGATCTCAGCTTCTTGCATATTTTTTTTAAAAAAATTATTTTTAGTTTTTACTTTTGGACCAGAAAAGGAGTTTGGTAATAGTTATATGATACTTGCAAATAAAGGTGCCAGTCAAGTTACATCTTATTTATACTGAGTACAAACACCCTTGTCCAATATTTAATGAGCAGTTAAGAAATATATTTTAAAGGGGTTTTATTGTATTCAATTTGGGAACACTGAGCCTAGCTCTGCCACACCCCAACCTTCAAACAGTCTCTATTAAAAGGCTTAAAATTTGGCCAAGATTTCTGTAAGCCAAAGCCCAGAGAAAGCAGCATCCACCCACAAAGCTGCTTCAGCATCAGTTTGGCTTTTCTTCCCACAGATAACCATTTGTCTGTGAAGCTGATTTGGACAGGAGTTCAAGTAAAAATTTGCCTTGATTACTGATAACTGTCAACCACCAACAATTTTCTTTGTCTTTAATACAAATTTTTCCATATTAGAATGCTGTACTAAAACCTCCTCCCATGAATCTATTATGGAAAATCACTATTAAGGCCATGCTAATTTTAAGTATTTTTCCCTGAACTTTCCCATGAAAATGGTTAAAACAAGACCTTGTCTTTTCAAGCATGAAAGGTTCTTACTAAGAAAGTTAAACAAGAGGTGTGTTTTACATTATATAGAGGTTTTACAAGGAAGATGAAATACTCACTGAGGTTATACACCAGTGGAAGTGCAGTCTGAAGACAAGTGATTCAGAAATTCAGATCTCATTAGGGATAAGAAACCAGGCTCCTGTTCCTAATAGTTTTTGTCTGAGTTTAAAATAATCATACCATATGTTAGCACAGTAAAAGACATGTTCTTTAACTGAGACAACTGTTTTAAAAGAGATGAAATGCAGCTAAGTATAGATTCACCAAAACCATTTTTAACCTTTTTTAAAAGTCCTAGAGAATTCCTTTTGAAAAATATCTTAACAGAGCAAAGCATTTTCTTAAGACTTGCTCATTCTAAAATGCTGTCGTTTCAGCTGAATTAATGTTTCAATAGCAATGCATTTTCAAGCTGGCTCTACTAGTCAAAAGATGAAAGCAGGTTTTTTTTTTTTTTTTTTTTTTTTTTGCTGTTGTTTCCTGTTTTATTTATTTATTTTTTTCCTACAGACCTACAAATCACTTCATTCATTGGCAAAACAGGAGGAAATTTAAGTTTTGGAAAAAGTAGCATTGAGGTAGAGTACATAAAACTTTCTTTTAGTGGGACCACTGCATGCAGCCTTCTACTCTGACTTCCACAGTTCTGGGGAAACATTCTGGGGGAGGCATAAACCTCTAGCTCTCCTTGCTATGGCCCCACCATGCTGGCTTTCTGAAATCCAAAATAAAGTACATTTACTGTTTTGTACAGAACTATTTACTTCTTGAAGTCTTATACTTCTGTCCTCACTGATGGGGTTTTTATTTTTTCTTCTTTTAGGGGCACCTGAGGTATGGTAATACAACAAGAGATAGAAAAAATTACCATTGGATTATGGAATTCCCTATCAAGACAGTCACAAGAAATACTGCAAAAGTTCTTGTTGCTGTGAGCCATGCAGGTTTTAGTAGCAGGGGCCCAAATCTTCCTGACTTACAGAAAATTTTGATTATTTCTTCAGCTGTGTTGTAACTGGATGCTGACTTTGATTAGGAGGGGGTGAGAAGGAAATGAACAATTTATCACAAATAACAAGTATACCAAATACAAGCCTTTATTAAAGAAGGGATTCTGAAAGAGTGATCTTAAGCTCTTGGTGCTAAATTAGAGTTCAGGTTTTAGAAGACAAGATAATATTCCTGGGTTTCCTTTTTAATGAATGGAAAACCAAAAGGTTTTCCTCAGAGTTGCTTTGAATCTGTCTTTGCCTCACAACCTCTTCTTCCCAGAAGACACAATGTCAATGACTGTTCTTCCCAGGTGGAGAAAGGAGGTTACAGTGATGAAGAAGTGCCATTGTTTTAATTTATTTGCAGGTCTGAGCATTCAAGTTGTGCTTGGACCAGAGCTCCTAAGCTTGTCCACTCAGATGATGAAGAGCAGAAGACCCTGTTGCAGCTGTGTGACTGAAAGAGTGTGGCACTTGCAGTGCATTTCAGGCAATGCCCTCTGGAAAGGAAGAAATGAAACCTTAGATGAGTAATTACATATAAACCAGATAACAAGGATGGTTTTATTTAGCACTACTCTAAACTCCTTGAGGGCTAGAGGTAAGTTGGACAGTCTTCTGAAGTGCCTTTAATAAACATGGGATAAATGGATTAAACCACAGTTGCCACTGTATGGTTTGAATGTATTCTAGTCTGTCACACAAGTCAGACATTTATATATTTCCACTTAATGTTGTGGGGGCAGTTTTCCTGCTATTTTTTTTGTACCCAGATGGAGTCTATGGGCCATGTCTATTATTCTGCTGGTCTGGTGACTGGTTAGGAAGCTGGTTTTTGTGTTTTATTCCTGCTCTTGCAAACTGCTGAGAAATGCTGAATCTAATAAGGCATACACAGAGTTCACTGATTTACCCATCTGGCCACGTTTTTGTGTGCATTTGTAGAGTGTGCTGAACTGGAATTGCAGCACTGGGTAATCCACATGGAAACACAGCTCTTAGCAAATCAGTAGAAAATGTTGACCATTGCTACTCATTATTTCTGAAGGAGGTACTGAACATTTTCAGTTACATCAGTTGGGTGATTTTAATATCAGCATCAAGGGTATTAATATCAAATGATGTAGTTTTGCTACTGTGAGCAATATGATCATTTAAGTTCATCAGGGAGATCTTTTATTCCTTCTGCACCAAAGAGCATCATAATCATATCCAGAGCTATGCATCTTTTATATGTTCCTGTTCATGGGTATTCTGCCTGGAAAACTAATGGATATTGGTTTCTGCAGTGCCACTTGCATTTTCCAGCAAATTCCAATTTTCATAATGTAGAAATATAAAGATAATAGTGTATGTTTGATAATGAGAGCAACTATATTCAGAATACAAAAATTATGATGTAAACCTGGGATTTGAAAGAAATGGGTTGAAGGTGAGGGTGGAAGGAAAGGTCTCCCTTATCTAAGAGTGCATTAGATTTTTGAATGCCTGTGATTTGGAAGGTAGGAAAGCTCAGCCCAAAGCAAGTTTGAGAAACTCAAAGGTTTCTAAGACAGCTGTGAGCTATGCTTGGGTTTTATTGAATTTTATTGAATGACTACAGAAAGGGTAAATGATTGGTAAATGTGTCAGAAAGGTGTGGGGGGCCTAGCAAGGAAGAGGTTCTCTACTTTTATTATAATGTATTCATGCACTTTTAGAAACTCAATTCCTCTGCTCATAAATGTGCAGTAGTATAGTCTCAATGTACTATAAAGGGTGATTAGCTTACATCCCTTTGAAAAACATAGTGTTGGTTTAGAAGGCCTACACATGTAAAAAATCCTGCAATGCTTATCAGGTGACAACTATTATTTGCTGCTGTTGCCTGTAGAACAACTATTTTTAAAATTTTGAGTTATTCTGATTATGTTATGTCTGTGACTGCCTGTGTTACACTGTACCCTGTGAGCAGTGCTTAAAAGATTGCACTTTAGCACTACCTAGAAACACACAAGACTTACAAATGCAGCTTTTTGCAGCCATTTTTTTACCAGATAATACTGAATAATTTCAGTTTAAAATTTCATAAAAGGAAAAAGTGCTTAACAGTCCTTTGTTGTATGCCTTTGGTGTGAGTGAAGGAATTCAGTAATGCATGAAGGAATTTCCCTTTTTTAATGTCACTTTATTAGCTGATTTGCTCAAATGTGAGAATTAATGGCAATTCAGCTGCACAGTGTTAATGGCCTAATCGTTAATTTGCATGTGAGTTATTCTAATAATAATTAGAGGCAGCTCATTTGTTATCAATCTGGGGACGGTGAGCATGACTTTAAAATAATAATCCAATTAACATGCATTGAGTGGACATTTTATAGTTTCCATAGCATGAGTGGCTGCTGCTGTAATTTGAAAATATTATTTCACAGCATCAACCTGAAACTGTGGAGTTTTAAAGAACAAGGCAATGAATCATATCAGGTGCCAGGAGTTAATTGTGCTGAGCTGGTGGCAGGAAATAGGAACCAGCACTTGGTGACACGTTTCTGCAGGTCTCCTTTTGCCTCTTTAGATGCCACAGAAAGGTATTTACAGAGGAAAGAATCATCTTCCCAAGTGTCAGACACCCATGAAGCACTGATTAGGGCAGGAGGGAAGAGTAACTGGTGAGTTAGAAACTTTGTTTTGATAATTTGGTAAAAGAGCTTGTGCTCCCCTCTGGAGCAAGCTTGACTAAAGGGGAGCTGTGAGAGGACTCTGGCCAGCCTGGAGCAGGCTAGCCCCTTGAGGGGCAAATTCAGGCAAGGAAAAGATAACTTTTCCTAGCTAGTTTAGTGTTATGTTTATAACTTGAGGTGCTAGTCAAGGCAATCAGAAAGATTCTGCTGTTGTGCTGGGGTTACAGGCTTTTCTGATACTGTATTAGATGTAAGAAGCAAAAATATAAGAATTTTTTTTCATTGTTGATGTTAGCTGGCTGATTGCAGGTAAATCCAATAGAAGTTTATGGGTTAGCCATTCAGTGAAATAATGATATGAAGGCAGGCTTACAGCTAGATTTACTGACAGCACAGCTCTAAGCTCCAGAGGTGACCATGCTGTTCAATAACTTGTGCAGTTAAATGTTGGTACAACACTATTAACTAGATGGGTAAGTTGCTGTTATACTGCAGAATGTAGTAAAAAAATTTCTTTTGCATCATTCCTGATTTTCTTTATCTATTTAAAGGGAAAAATACCTTTATTCAGATGAAAAAAAGGCTTTAAAATTAATGATCTTTTCCTGAAGTTGTATTTTGTGGTATTTACAATTGTGAGAGTGCTGTAGAGAATACCAACTCTGCCTTAGGTGAAGATATTGATGCTTTCAGCTGACTGCTCAAGGAGGGAAGGTGTGATGTGCCTTTTGCATCACAGTAGATAGCAGACTGTTCAGAGTGGCCATGTAGCCCATAACTCAACAGGAGACAGTCTTTGTGGGGAATTGGAAAAACAGAAACTTCTACAGACACTGAAGAGATTGATTTACAGACTTAGAAGAAGCTTAGATGGATGTTAAAATAAAATACACAGGCATTAAGCAGAAAAATAATAAACTTATGTTTCTATAGTTTTAAGAAAGAATATGCCTTAAATAAGTGAGAAACTGTATTGATAAGGTGGTGAAGGTTTTATAGTGGGGTAATGTAATAGTATGGAGTAAGCTAAGAGTTTAGAAGTTATAATAAAAGCAAATGTGTGTACGTGAGTTAGAAGCCCATTGAACAAAAGTATCCACAGTGCAGCAAAATTAAGTAAAGGTGATGGGTCTGAGAAGGAAAATAAACCTTGTAACAGCTGTCTATTGGATTAGACAGTTCTATATTGCCTTGTAAGGAAGGAGGCAATTATAATTGCCTTGTAATGAAGAAACTTGTGACCACTTTGAACTATGCTGAATGCTTGCTCTGTTAAACCTCACAGCCTCTGAGACTGATGTTTACCTGAGCAATAAATCATTCTTAGCCCGACTGTGGTCCCATCCCTTCATTAAAAGCAGTGACAATGGTTAAGTCTTGTGCAAATCTAGCCAAATCTAGATGATCATTGTTTCCAGCAGTCGCTGTCCTGTGCCCAATGTGAGCTGAACTCCTTTGGTCAGGGCACCTTGGGGTAAAAGAGGCCACAGCTGCACATGCTTTGTGCCCCCTGGGAGGAGAAATATTCCTCTGTTAGTGTGGTTTGATGTGCCTTGCAATGACAAGTGTCACGTTTGGTGTGGTCATACCAGGCCATGAGGGCCACCCAGCTTTCAATCCTTATCTTCTGCACTGTACTGCTTTAGATTTCATGGGAGGGATTCTGTGTGAGGGAAGTTTATCTGTTCATGAGTCCATAGGTTAATGTGTGTGGGAAATGGATTTGTAGAGAATTCTCCAAGCCTGACAGAAGGCTCACACAGTGTGTGCATCTGTGTGCAAACCTTGAGACAAGAAATGCTGACTGAGAAATGCCATGGAATAGGACAGACATTGTTGAGAGAGAAATGGAATGAGAAACAAGTTTCAAAGGATGGCCTTGCAAATAAGACTGGATATTTTGGAGAAATAGAACTGTGAAAGATGCACTGTAGTAGGACCCACGAGGGGTAATTTTAGATGATTAAGACATTTACAGCATGGTGTGGCTAAAGCTGATAGGCCAAGAAACACTTACAGTGTATTGTAATTAGGAAATAGTTGACTTCTGATTGCAATAGCATGAATGATATCATCTGTATTGTCTCACCCTTCTCATGAGACTGAAAACAGAATAAAAGTTTTTAAAACACCTCTCAGTTACCCCATCTCTAAGTCAAAAAAGAATTTAATCCAACAAATGTGTTAATCCTGCTATAATTTAGTAACAAGATCTGTGAACAGCTTTCTTTGACTCTACAGGACTTGTAACAGGAAGAACCCTGAAAAAGAAGCAAAGTATCCCTCTTGGAAGTCTGCACAAATACCTCATGGAGCTTGTTTGAAGCTGGGTGAAGGACTGCACTTTTTTTTTTTTTAAATATGTGTGTACGTATTTAAAAAAAAAAAAAAAACCAAAACAAAAAAAAAAAGAACAACAAAACTTGGAGAAAAGCAGCTTGAAAAATAGCAGTGAGAAGGATCACAAGTTCTAGACAAGTGACTTCTTACTCACTATAGAAATTAACAGAATTTAGTTGTGATAATGGCTGGCTCATAGAGAAGAGTGATCAGACTCAGGATCTGAAGGTGGTTTGGAAATTAAGATCATCAGTAGTAAGAATCTGACCAGAAAACAAGACTTATCCAACTCAATGGAGACAAGGACACAGTCAACTTTTGGAGTCTCCAGGGAAATGGTGCATTATGCCAAAAAGAAAAAGATATGATCTGTGTGGCAAGTCTGACAAGGAGCTAGGTATACTAACCCACACCCTCAAAGGCTGGCTGGCAGTGTTCTGCAGTAGCAGGCCAATAAAGCCTTCTCAACACACTTTGTGCTGAAAAGGGTATTGGACTATGCAATATTTTACCAAACTCTACATTGCACCAAGGCAAGTGGATTTATTGCTGAAGAAAGAGGAAATGTTGACATAAACTGAACAATAAACAGTCAAGTGCAGCAGTGGTCTCCAGGTGGATTGAAATATTTATAGATATTTGTGTCAAAACACTTGGGTAGTGAAAGAAGTTAAAAAATCATAATGTTTAATGTTTCTCATTTAAGAGGTAAGTGGTGATATTCAAGTATCTTGTTGTTGACCTAGGAACAGTGTGACTTTTTTACCTCTTTCCTTCTGTCTTTGACAACAGAATAGAGGAGTCTTTTTTGCTTGGACTATCTCACTTCTGGAGAAAAGCTCTTGAGATAAGAGGCTCATCTGCATCAATCCCATGGGTTTTCTATTAGGCTGAACAGAGATACTGCATCCTGCTCAGCTGAAAAAGATAAAAGCACTATTCCTCCTGTTTCATTTATCATACCTCTACCATTCTCCATGAGTGAAGGAGTAAAAATACATTTGATTCCTAGTTTATTCATATTTGCAGCAGCAGAAGCAAGTACATCTTGGAACTGTGTAGAGCTCCTGCAGGATTTTTAGGTGAAGTTGTTGTGGGGGTAAGTACATTCTTACATACTTTTCTGTAGAAATCACCCACATTTCCTCCTCAAATAATCTCTCATCTAATTGCAGCTAGATGCTGAAGTACTTGCTAAAGATTAGGGGGGGGGGAAAGGAGAAATAATTGTTAGATGTAGGCCTCTCTATTGTTCAGTGAGCCTTTGAAAGTTGTGTGTAGTGTCCAAGTCAGAGCCCAGGTGACTTTGCAAGCAGCCATCCACATCCACCTCTTACAGAAACCCACGGAGGGAGGGCTCTGGTGTATTTGTGCTGACATCGTAGGGAGGCTCTTTGTGAACCTCAGTTTTCACTGCTTGGTTTAATGTAGAAATCTTCCAGCAATATCAATTCATGGATGTTAACTCTGGTGATTTTGGTGATTTAGACCAAGCTATATAGGACCACAGTAAAAGACTAATTTCTTTAATCTGCTTGTCAGGACTGAATATGCAGAGATGGTATTTAGGCAGTCACGGAAGAGGGGAAAAAAATGTAAGCCTTTGATATTCACAACCTTTTATGACAACACATTTTAGTGAAGTTATAAATAGTGTCAAAAAGCACTTTCTGAATTTCTAAGCCTTTCTGTGATAATAGATAAAATGCATAGAGAAAAATTAAAAAAAAACTAGTTGTGCCATGTCGAAGCTGTTGATGGTGTAAAATTCTCATATCCTTTTCTCTCTAGATGATATGTTTCTAGTCTATAATCTAGCCTCATACAGGAATTGATACATATCTTTCATTCTTGTTGCCTTTCCTGTGCTGGCTTAGTTCCGTTACACTCATTTTGTAACAAGGAGAACTGGAAAGGCTCAAGATAAGATTTGCTCCATGAATTTATACAGAAAATATAACACTCTATTCTTAGTAGTTCTTTATTCCTGGCAGCATTTTTCAGATTACTTCTGAATACTTTGAATAATGCATGTTCCAACACAGGTCCATCTGGGACCACACCAGTGAACTTCTTTTATCATGAAAAGATGCTTTCCTTCCTACTTTGTTGTTTGCCTTTTAGTGGGTTATTAATGCTTGAAGGTTGCTTTCTTTTATTTGTAACAGCTATACTTCTTTAAGAGCCTTTGAGATATCTTGACAAAGCTCTTTGAAAAGTTGAGTTTCCTTTCACCCCAGCTGTCCACAGCTGTCCTACTCCCTAAAAAATACCAATAAAGTTTGTTTTCTTCCTTTGGCAGAGTTATGCCTTTTTCTTTTTTTTTTTTTTTTTCCACTGTTGTTTTAGCCAAGATATCTGACATAATGCAGCATTACCACATAAAGGTTTGTAGTGTTATGTCATCTTTTGGCGTAGGTGATAGGGTGGGGAGTGTTACCCTCAGAGCTACATATCTGCTAAAAGCAAGTACAAAAGCAACCAGAACACAACTGATCCACTTTCCTTTTACCCCTTGTCACTATGATTTGCAGCTTTGGTTCTGCTAGCACCTTTACTTGGGACATCTTGCTAGTCTTATCATATGCTTTTTCCTTCCATCTGTGAGGCAGCTGAGCCGTTTAAGGAAGGTGTTTTTTTTGTGGGCTTCTCTATAGTTACCCAAGTTCTTGTCATCTACCATCTGCCTTGCTGTAATATTCCTAGGGGAGCCCCCAAAGAGCTTTTGAGGAGCACTGTAATGCTAAAGGATCACCTGCTCCCATAGTGGTATGTGCTATGCAAACTGAATAAATAACCAGAATTAATTCAATGGTCTAGAGAAAGTCTTGTCTTGGGTGCTGTCACCAGAATGGGAAGCCATGGGTAGTGGCTACACTTAGCCTTAACAAAAATCACTCCCTTTATTGACTGACATACTCAATTTGTTATACCAACAGAATCCCAAGACCTGAAAACTCATCAGCCTTAGAAGCAGTACCTAGATGTGTACCTAACCCATTATAGCTTGTCATTTTAAATTGGATCTTACCCTCAACAGCATCAACCTTCAGTTAGAAGTTCAAATTCAGTCTAAATGTCTGGGTAAGACAACTGGATGCAAAAAGCAGGGTATTTGAGGCTCATTTTCAAATGGTTGTAACTCTGGTTTATTGGTCTGTGGATCTTTATCCCTTAGTTCATCACTTCCTGGTAGTACTGGCCTAGTAGTATACCTAGTGCCTTATCAGACTTGCCACACAGATCATGTCTTTTTATTTTTGGCATAATGCACCATTTCCCTGGAGACTCCAAAAGTTGACTGTGTCCTTGTCTCCATTGAGTTGGATAAGTCTTGTTTTCTGGTCAGATTCTTACTACTGATGATCTTAATTTCCAAACCACCTTCAGATCCTGAGTCAGATCACTCTTTCCTAAGAGACAGCAGCCAGAGGACTGAGCTCACCTGCTTGCTGTATTTCTTGAATTTTCTGCCATATAACTGGCCAGAGCTCTGGTAACTTTCCTTACCCATCTCATGAGGACATACCACACTGTGGCATCACCTTGTCACATACCCTTCATCAAATGTAGAACAGCTGGATGGCAATCTTTAAGGTCTTTTGGAGTCTCAGCAAATAGTCACATTGCCCAGGAAATACATTATTATTTTGAAGTGAGACCTTTATTGGAAGTAAGTTGTATTATACCTTCTGGTTAAGGGGGTTTTCTTGTTTTGCTGTGAATATTGATGTTGGCAGATGTTTTCTCTGTAGGAGACTTGATGAAACATCTTCTCAGAAGAAAAAGTGACTTGCTTACATGCAAGACCAGCATGTTCCTTTGCCCTTGGAGGCAAATAAGGAACCAGCCTCTTTGATACAGAGCTATTTTTGTCTTCCTCTGAACACTGCTTATCATGCATTATGCATGTTTTTTATAAAAAATGCTGTCAGCAGATAGAACCAGCCATTAACCTCAAGTACTTCCTATTTAAAGATAGCACCTGTAGTCAGTTCATTCAATTGTGTGGGACAGAGGCCTTAGGTCACTTGCTGATGATGGCAGAGACCTGATCCTGAAATGGCATTATCAGCATTTTGCATCCTGTCCTGTTTGGGAGATTACAGCTCCTTGTATCTGGAATCTGCTTTGGTCAGTCTGGTGGTGGTGTAAAATCAGCTGGGAATCAAACTCTAAAAAACCTGCTCCCCTTTATCCCCACCCTCTCTGACAAGAGAGGGACAAAGGCAGAGACTATGGGTTGAGATAACAATTTAATGGAAGCAAACAGCAAAGGGACAAGAAACAAACGATAACAGCAACAATATTAAGAATGAAAGTATAGAAAAGACAGGGTGATTTACACACAAGAAGGTGCTCAGCACCTCAACCCAGTTCAGCATGGCTGATGAGACAAAGGCAAGGTGGTTCCCTCGGCCTGGCGAGGGTAATTCCTGGGATAAGGACAAGACATGGCTGCTCCCAGAGCCTGGAGGTGACATGCAGTAATTCCTGGGATAAAGACAAGATGGTTCTTTCAGCCTGGTGGTGACACGTAGTAATTCCCAGGATAAAGACAAGATGGTTCCCTCAGCCTGGCGGTGACACACGGTAATTCCCAGGATAAAGACAAGCTATGGCTGTTCCCACAGCCTGGTGGTGGCACGCAGTTATTCCTGGGATAAAGACAAGATGGTTCCTTCAGCCTGGTGGTGACACGTAGTAATTCCCAGGATAAAGACAAGATGGTTCCTTCAGCCTGGTGGTGACACGTAGTAATTCCCAGGATAAAGACAAGATGGTTCCTTCAGCCTGGTGGTGACACGTAGTAATTCCCAGGATAAAGACAAGATGGTTCCTTCAGCCTGGTGGTGACACGTAGTAATTCCCAGGATAAAGACAAGATGGTTCCTTCAGCCTTGCGGTGACACACGGTAATTCTAAGAATAAAGACAAGATGTGGATGTTCCCACAGCCTGGCAGTGGCACGCAGTTATTCCTGGGATAAAGACAAGATGGTTCCTTCAGCCTGGAGGTGACATGCAGTAATTCCCAGGATAAAGACAAGATGGTTCCCTCAGTCTGGCAGTGACACACGGTAATTCCAGGGATAAAGACAAGATGTAGCTGTTCCCACAGCCTGGTGGTGGCACGCAGCTAGTCCTGGGATAAAGACAAGACATGGCTGCTCCCAGAGCGTGGAGGTGACACATAGTAATTCCTGGGATAAAGACAAGATGGTTCTTTCAGCCTGGTGGTGACATGTAGTAATTCCCAGGATAAAGACAAGATGGTTCCCTCAGCCTGGCAGTGACACACGGTAATTCCAGGGATAAAGACAAGATGTGGCTGTTCCCTTAGTCTGGCAGTGACACGTGGTTATTCCTGGGATAAAGACAAGATGGTTCTGTCAGCCTGGTGGTTACACGCGGTTATTCCCAGGACAATGACAAGATGTTTCCCACAACCTGGCGGTGACACACGGTGACAATTCCTGAGACATAGGCAAGATGAGCATGTTCCCGCAGCTGGTGCTCCCCTTCCCTGAGCCAGTGAAGAACAATGATGGACAAACTCCCACGAGGGATGGGAAGGCATGGGCAGCAGTGTGAGAGAGGCAGAGGCCATGGCACTGGCCACTGTCAACGTCCCCAAACTAAAACAGGAATGAATGGTGCCACTTCTGGTGTGTGTTCAATTTTTCCCTTCCCTGAAGCCACACCTCCAGTGGTGATGTGGAATAGTGACCCAGCCACCCTCACGTGGCTCTAGGCTACTCCCCCTTGGCAACTGTGAGGAAACCAGGACAGTTTCAGTGAAACAGGATCTTCCTGTTCTCAGTGCTGCAGTGCGTGCTTTCAGTATTGCCTTTCTGAGTAACAAGGATAGGAAGAAGGGATTTGTACAAAAAGCAGTAGATCAAGGGGTGGTGGGAACAGTTTTGCACCCCTCAGGCAGAGTGCCTTTGGCAGAGAGGTCACAGTGCTCCTGACTAATCTGGTGGATTTGCCACTGGACAACGGAACCACTCTCACAGCATAATCATCTCTGCAGGTGGATGTGATGCCTCAGGTTATAACTTTTATGTTTTTCAGATTCCGTGCTGCTTTAGTGTGTGGGTCTGGGCTTCATGTTAGGGGATGGTGAGCTCTCTTCATAGGGAGACAAAACAATTCCTTCTCTCGCTGGGGACCTTGGACAAATGATCCAAATCTCAGGCCCAAGAGCATAAATAACGTGGACTGAAGAGAGAAAAACAAGCAGGATGGGACTGCATGGGCTAAAGCTGGAATGGGACAATGAACTCCAATGTGCAAATGGAGCAGAACTGATCCCAGTGAGAGCCCCCGTGAGCGGCCGTGCATTTTGGGACCATTTTGGGTTCACCTGGGGTGTAGCCCTGGCTGGGCTCTTGTGCTGCCCAAGGTGGATCCATGGAGGCCTCCTAATAAATCCCTGCTTTATCCTTTAACTCCATCCAGCCGCTGTTCTAGGTCAGCCTTCACAAAGCATCATAGGCAAGATCTACGTTGATGCCTTATGTCCTGCTGTGTGAGGCTCACAGGCTAATGTAACTGGTTGGATAGTTTTTTAGGGTAGAAATCTTAGGTCACTTTTATTTAGAAAGATTTACTTAGAGGCTGACATCCACATTGCTGACTCACTGGGAGAGAGGGTGGTGGTACAGATAGGAAGGTGTGAGCAGTGAGGGAACGTCAACTGCCTGAGCATTTGTTGCCCAGGTTTTGAAAATACTCATCCAATTAGAGCCATCTATTCAAATTTGTTCCTCAGTATTCTGTTTTGCCTTGTGTTCACTACATTCGTGGTGTAGACTGACAAGATGTTTAGTGGTCCTGGCAGAATTGTGGTTGACTGATGTAAATATTTCCTGCCAGCATATGTTGAATAGTTTACATTTGTCAAAGTCAATCCATCCTGGTCTCTTCCTGTCTGGATCAGTACCAAAGCAGAGTCTGTACTTGCAGGAGTGAACAGCTAGTCAATCTGTGAGAAGTCAGTTATTCACTGTATCTCCTAAACTATATTTGCTGCTGCTTTGTTGAAAGTGTGCTCTTGCAAATTTAGAGGAGAAACCCGCCTCCTGTTAAAGTTTAGAACTGTTTAGTAAAATTCTTGGATTTTAGTTTCACTTGACACACCAAGTGGCAAATGAGCAGTGTCTGCAGTTTGCTTGTTTGGTGTCCCTCTACTTTGCACCAGCTGGGATCTTCACCAAATGATTAACAGACATCTGTGCAGAAATATTTTACTCTAAACTGCTTGTATAAAAACTTCAGAGGGTTGAAGCAATTTTGTCTTTAAAGACATTACACCTATGCCTGTGAAATATGAACAGACCTTTAATGTTTTTGTAAATTCATTACACTGGATTTTAAACCAGTTTGACCTGAAAGTCCTACCAACCCAGATTAGACCATGACCATATAAAGCTGTTTAGAGCTTGTTTTTGGGGAAACACATTCTGAAGTGGCTGATAGTTAATTTCTAAGATAGCATGCTTTGAGTCTTCCCTGTGTGAAGTGGGTGCTATTTTATTTGCATTCAATAGTTGCCTTTACTTCCAGCATTGACTTGAATGGAATGCATGGATGTTGTGGGCTATCAAAATTAACTTGAACAGAATGCATGGGTGTTGCATGCTATCAAAATCCTGGCATCCAGACTGAGAAAACAGCTGGTAGCTGCTTCTGATGCTCTTGCAGAAAGTGGATATATACAGTGGGAATAGGCTCTTTTGTCACTGTTTATCAAGTGCTACAACTTGCTACCAACCAGGTTGGATACTGTGGAAGCTGCTTACACAATAAACATTTTCCCTGATTCTGGAGAGCAATGATGATTATTTTCAGGAGAGAGAGTCTTGACCACAGGCAGAAATTACTGCTGTGCCACTGGCCCCTTGTCTTCATTCTGAATAATTATCTAGTACTGACTGTGTAGGAAAGAAAGCTGAATTTTTTCTCCTTCTACATCCAACATCATGCTATTCTCACATCATACCACATCAGCCAGCACATCCTCCTGTCCCACAGCACCAGATGTTGTCTTCATTCAGCCCACTGAAGGTGTCAGTTGGCCTCGTAGTGAGCCTGGGACAGCTGTGCTGTGGATGAAAATAATTCCATGCAGCACCAGGGTTACTGTCACTGTACATGGCTGGATACTGAGGGAGAGAGAAAAGACCTTTTTGAGCTGGAGGTCTGTAGGCACAAATGCAGAGCATTCTGCTGAATGATCCAAGTGATCTGCTGAATTACTGGGATGGGCACATCCAGTAAATCCACCATGCAATTTTTCAATAAAAACTTAGGGAAACAGTTGATCTGATCATTAAATCTAAGTGATGATTTTAGAGTAGTGTAGAAAGAATTAGTGCAGTTTTATTAACATCTCAGATTGTTGTCTTGAATATGTGGTGTATAAGTTTAGGTAAGCTATTTCTAAAAGATCAGATAGAGTAAGAATAAATTATGAGAAAAGCTGTTAAGGTATGCTAGGGAATACATCTGATTAATGAAGAGAAGCTGGTCTTGCTGAAAGCATTTAGTTTAGTGCAATGAATTTTGTTTTGTGGACTGTATTATTAAAAATAACTGAGAAAGGAAGAAAATGAAGGGAACTGGTAAAGAGATGGCCCAAGAGCACGCAGGTGCTGATAAGTGTTAAGAAGCATCTGGTGCCAAATTAGTAGACTCCTGCTTAATGGTTACTTAATGCTTTTTGCACAGCAAAATGGTACCAAACCAGCTGGTTGTAGTATAGAACATTTAGAGAAGCATGGTTGCCTGAGACAACAGGACTAGTGATCCAGGAGGCACTCACAGTAGTTTCACTTTATCAGTGGCTCTTGACTGGGAGTTTTACTTCATTAGCTTAAAAATTGTAGCTGTCTGTTGTTGAGACTATTGATAGTTCTGTTGTACAGGCAGTAAATAGAAAAAGTAAATGGGGTATAGTTTAGTGTATCTTGTAGCAAGCATAATATTTAAGACACAGGGAGACTGATACCCTCATACCAAGGATTAATACACCTCTCAAATACTGCAGAAAAAGCTAATTTGGTGGTTGCATTGTATTTTCTCCCTCTAGAAAGGAAGAGCTTACAAGTTTCTGTTTCCCCTGACTTCTTTCCAGTAGAGTGAAGCTAAGGAGAAGGTGAACTTCTTTATCTTCTACTCTCAGGATGGAAATAAGGACTAGACAAGGGTGGTCTGATATGAATACTGGGCATTCACCTGGTATTATGTTGATCTCTTGTGTGGGCAGGAGGAAGCTGAAGCCCAGTAGAATCCCAGTTCATGCAGCAGCTCATCCTCTCCTCTCTGTGTGGTCTGCTGGACTCTTGGACTGTGTTGATGCAGTAATAAAAGATGTACTTGGCTAACCCTTGCTTGTCTACCACCTTCTGGGTTTGTGTGCTCATCCTTCAGGCCCAGGATTCACAGCACTTGGTGCCTATTCTGTGCATGCTTTTAGTGGGTTTGGGCTCCCTTGTCCACACAGACTGTGTGGAATTTGCTGGTAGTTTGCCACTTTTTCCCTGCACAGATGATGTTGAAATATTTCAATGATCTGTTGTAAATACCTTGCAGATTTTTTCCCTTTTACTGACAGATTCTCCTCCTTCATT
This sequence comes from Urocynchramus pylzowi, assembly GCA_013397555.1. Classification (NCBI taxonomy): domain Eukaryota; kingdom Metazoa; phylum Chordata; class Aves; order Passeriformes; family Fringillidae; genus Urocynchramus; species Urocynchramus pylzowi. The sequence continues at coordinate 150,628 of VZRH01001517.1, read as the reverse complement.
AACTTTTGTAGTTAACCTGTATTTGCCTTGCTATTTCAAGTACAGCTGCACTATATGCCCTCTTTAGCCATCTGCCAAGGATATTTTTCTAAAGCAACTTTTTAGTCTGTACACTTTGATAGCTGTGACAAAGATGGCTGCAGAGCAACTAACACCTGTGGAGGAGGTCGAAATTTTAGCATTTGAACTAAGATTTCCTCATCACCATAAGCTTTCTTCCAAGATCTAGGTCAAACTGTCTTCAGAATTACATCAACATCCTATGCTTATACCCTGACACCATTCTTAAACTTTCATGATTATTGAACCTTCAATAACTCTGTCTTCCTGTGCCCTCAATCACAGACTGTTTAGTTGGCTACAGGTGTAGAACTTCATGATCATTGAAATAAGACTTCTATTGGTTTTAGTAACTGTGATCCTATGACTTCTATTATTAGCCTTGCCACCTGTTTTCTAGATAATCTGGTCTGTCACTAATTTATTGGACTAAAGGAGTGGAGTATCTTAATTAAGATCTTACCTGTATTAAAGCCAGGGAAAGCATTAACTCATCTACTTTGATCTCTATTATATAAATTCAAATAACTTGATTTAATTATTGGGCTTTGTTTTAGTCAGCAACTTTTTTTTGGTGTACTACAGTTTAAGTCTGTCCCCAAAATTATGCATTTTGACCATGTAGAAAAGTGCTCAGAAATTTGCATAGATGAGAACTGTCCAGTGTTTCATACTGCCACCTCATTTCACCAACAAGTTGACTAGACCATGCCATTGTTTTGAAGAGCTTGTTGTTCTGGGTTTTTTGGTTTGTTTTGTCTTGTTTTGTTTTTCCTGCAAGTACTTCTGCATTCTTCCTTTTCATAAAGGGGCAACAGGATGGCTCTAGCTGAAAGCTGGAGATGCTTTCACTGAATGCAAAGCTTAGATTCAAGGAGAAATCTAAATAGCTAGTTCTGAGTAAGCAGATACCACATCCAAAAATCAGTCATTGTTCCTATAATATGTACATGATGCCTGTGTTCTGTGTCAAATTACAAAGCTGATTAATCTGCTGTGGTTTTGCTGTAGTGAGATGAGCTGGGAGGAGCATAGTCAGTAGATGATACATGAACCACAGCAAAAATAATCCAGGAATGACGATTGCATCCCAAATGAATGGAAGGTTCTCACTTCCACACCAGACTTTGTACTATTATGTAACTGTAGGAAATATTTTTAAGGTCCAGGCCATTTCTACCCTTCCCCTTGAAAAGCTGAGACAGGTGTCCTTCCCAGTTTGCACACAAGTTATATGGAAGCCTGTGTAAAATCTGAACCCTTGAAATATGCTGTGATTTACAAGTATAATGCTTGCTGCTCCAAGCCCTTAGTTGTCTCCTTAGTTCCCTCTGCAGATCAAATCTTCAGCAGATATCCAGGGAGGGTATTATTCACAGCAACCTGGGTTGTACACCAGCTAATAACTTGCTAGCTCCCTCTGTGCTGCTGCTACTGTGGGAAATAGTAAAGGTAAGAAGATTTCCAGAAAGGTGTAAAAGCCTTAGAAACAGAAAGAACAGAAAACTCAGAACAAGCTGCAGCTGCAAAGTCTGAAAGTAGAAAAGTTACTATAGTACACTAAGAAAGGACATGAAACAGTGTCTTGAGTTTTAAGCTTGGCTAAGATGGACCTTATGACTACAAAAAATATGCTTAGCAAGATAGTAGAAGGTTTTAAGCTTAATAATGAAGTGTTGTGTATTGTTAATAGAAGTCAAACAAGCAAGCATTGTGTGCAGCAGGTGTATGTGTGCTTTTAGTGACTGGCTAGAACAACTGTCTGTGAGCTTTAGCAATGTGCTGTTGGCTAGGAAGTTTTTAAGATGCTCTGTAACAAAGAAATCTTTGGTTGCTTCTGGCAAGATGTGAGCTTTTGCCATTTTTCAATTGTCACACTCATGTAATGAGTATGTATTGGGGCATCAGCCCCAATAAAGCTCAAGGAACGTATCCCTCTAGTCTTGTCCTGTTTGTGAAAAACCCCAACACAGCTACATCAGCTGGATGTTATGTTAACTTCATTTTTGGCAGCAGTTGGAGCAAAGCTGAAATTGTGTTCAAGCATGTGCATGATTCTGTTGTTAGCTGTCAAATTACTAGACAGTTCTGTGGTAAATCAGAAAGCAGATTTACAGTGCTACTTCTGATGGGCTGAATTAGGCTGGCTTCACAGGACTAGGGCCAAACTTCATTTTTCAGAAAATATTTGTGGCTTGAGGGATGATTTGAGAAGCATGCTACACTGTGGTAATTCTGTATGGTAAACTATTTTGGATACAGTGGACCTAATCAGCTTTGAAAAAATGAGGAATCTTGTAAAAACCTACTTGCATCAAGAGTGTCATTCTTTATGTATGTGAGATGTGATTGTGCTGAATTAGGAATTCTGTGCTACAGAAAGTAGGGTTAGGTCTTGCTGTACAGAGTAAAGAGAGGATATAAAAAGCATAGGCTATTTTGACAAGACCATTTATTTAATCTTGGAATCTACAAGCTTTTATTTAATGATGATTCTGTAAAGCCATGTATTATGGGAATAAATCACATGGGACTGCATTTTCTTCATGGTGGAAAAGGCCATCCTTTATTCACATAACTCCTTTTTATACAGTTTTACAGACCTTGTGTGGGACTCCAACTGGTCAGTAGTTCTCTTGCCAATTACTTTATTGGTTAGTAACAAGTTGTTATCCTGTATTGATTGGTCACTCAAACTCTCAGTGTATACCTGCAGGGAAAGTTGTTTGTAAGAGATACTTTTCATTTTTCTATCTAATGGTGTAAAAACAGTTTATACAGGGGCAAGTTGGTTGTTTTTTTGTGGTTTTTTTTTTTTTTTGTTTGTTTGTTTTGTTTTGTTTTGTTTTTACCCAGGAATAGATTGTTATGTTAATGAATTGCTCACAACAGGATTGCTTTCACATGGGAACTTGCAAAATGCTAGCTTTGACAAGGCCTGATTTTATGAAGCCTTTCTTTATGATTTTTCTACCTTACTGCAACAAGGTATTGATTAGGCTAGTAGCCCTTAGTGAATCTGGCTTATGCAGTTGTCAGGGATGCACCTCAGCCACCATGCCTGTGTTGTTAAAGGAAGCTCTTGCAAAGTCCTGTGGAGCTTTTTGGAGCTCTGAAGTCAGGACCATGCTTCAGGCTTCTACTGGGGCTGCTGCTCTAAGTCAGGGGTTTACAGCTCCACTTTCTGCTGTGCCTACCATTAAAACTGTGGTTATTGTTGTTACAATATCACACAATATCACACTTGTGTGTGCTTGTACAAGAAGTTTGTTCATTTTCATATGTGTGAGGTCAAAGCATTGTTTCAGCTTAGAAGTGAAGGAGGCCTGGGGACAGAGCTTACACAGAAATGTCACCCTTTCCATTTGCTGGGTGATAGGCAGTGTAGTTTACGATTTCAGAACATCCTTGTGATATTAAACCTTTATCAGCTTCCTCCTAGCAACTAGACAGGGAGTCTCACAGATTCTCAGGTCATTCTTATTACATAAGAATGTAATTTTGACTGCAGCCCAGTCTCCTATGCTGAGCTAGTAAGGCTGTATGTCAAAGGGGAGGGTAACTTGATGTACACTGGCATCAATAGAAGCAGCCTGTGAGATCTGGAATCTGACATGGTTCTGCCACTGTAATCACAGTTTTAGGATAATTTACCTGTGTATTAAAACACATTATTCATTTATAGAAAAATCTTCAGGAGGCAGTAGTTCTTTCTGTAGCTAGACAGGGGTTGGGAGGGATAGTTGTTTAAATGTGGAATTTGGCTGCTGCTCAATCTGTTGGTCTTGTCTCCCCCAAGGAAACAATATTGTTGTGAGGGTAACCTGGCTGGCTGTAGAATTGCAGAGTTTTGGTGACAAAGGAATGTGACACACATTCTTGAACCTAATCCTAGCTTTAGCCTTCTGCTCCCATGGGATTTAGGGTCAAAACTAGTTAAAAACTGATCTTTGCATGCAAAGAAGTGTTTTTTCATGCTTTTCAACTAATTTGATTAGTGTGGATTTTAAGATTTCCTTCTTATTTTCTAGGAAAGTGGTGGCAAAGGGATAAAAACTGGAGTTTGATCTCTTGCTGGGTTTCAGTATCTATTGCTTTATTTTCTGTACAGTTCTAAGGGAAACAAATAGGAGATTTCCCATAGAAATCGAAAAGTGTAGGGTTTGGTCCTGGAATGAAAATGAGTGTTCCCAATACTTGGGCAGGCCTTGGCAAGCAGCAGCATGGTGCTGCTCACTGCTGTGAATGTTCTTCATTGATGCAGAGCCAGGCAGAGTGGCCAGTCGTGTGGAAGGAGCAGCAAGGGAGGGAGTCTGAGCCTTCTGTTTGTGCCTAGTGCCCTGCTGAGGCTTGTACAGCACAACAGCAAAATGCTGAGAATCTGGGTGTGTGGAGATCTTGATATGACAGTTTCTACAGCACTGTAATGTATCAGAGGAACAGCACCAGGATTCCAAATGCTTGTGATTGGTTTTTAGAAATAAATTTGGTGAGTGGTTTTCAGCGTGTGGAATTCAGGCTCTCTGTCCCAGGATGGCACAGAAGTCCCAGCCCCGTGGGTAGATATGAACCACTTTAATCTTCTTTGTTTCCTTTCTGAAGAAAAGAGTGTTTTGTTAGTGATGACTGGGCAACACTTGACAAATGTTTGCAGTCTAGGGCTACAAAGGATTGCTACAGCTGCCTGGGAGGAGATGCATGACATCTGACAGAGCTGTTGAAAAGGAGGGCTTGAGAAGGAAGGATAAGCTGGAAAGTTTTATTATGAAGGAAAACTATCTGGTACAATATGTGACCATTCATCCATAGCTTTGTTTTAGAATTTGTCTTTGGGAGCTCCCTGCCTTAATGCTTAACACCATGTGACATTATTTCAGGTTAATGTTAACAAGCTGTTGTCAGCCTTCCTGAGAAGACAGAACTGTGCCTGTGATGCAAGTCCTTTTTCTTCTAACCAAAAAGGCTGGGGAGCAGTGGTAAGTTCTGGTATAAACCCTTTTTGGAGCACCAAAGTAAAATTGTCTTTGCTGGTTTATTCATATTATTTAAATTGTTTAATTTTCCCTTATTTTGACACCAACAGATTCCAAAACAAGTCAACAGCCCTGGCATCCAGGTTATTCCACAGTACCAGGGGAGGAAGGAGAGGAAAGAAGTAAAACAAGATGATGTCTGATGTGTGACACCCCTGCTAACCTAAAATTTAGAAGAAATTTGAAGATAAGAATGATAAAAAGCCAGCATATGGGAAGCTGATAGCACTGTAAGGGGTAGGCTGTTTATAAACATCACCTTGAAGAGAGAAAAGTCAGGTCTAGAGTTTATGGCTCAGCAGGCAAACAGAAGCTGCTAGAGCTACTGAGACAAGTAGGTTTAGTCCTCACTTTGCTCTGCTCCTGACAATTCACACCCCCTCCTACCTCCAAGTGATCTGTGATTGTTGGCATGGAGATTCAGAGGCAGAAGAGGCATCATTTAAAGCACAAGTAAATGAAGAACAAAGTGGTTGAATGTTTTTCAATTTGTAGCAATGATCCTCCAACTTTTAACTATACACAAAAACGGAAGCATTTAATGTACCATCTAAGCAGTCTCGTTGGACTAAAGCAAAGAGTAAAGTATTTATGCACAAGTATGTTTACCATTAAAATTGCAAAATGTTCTACCTGGTGCTGTCTGTTCTCAGTGTTCTTGCCTTTTTAGCAATCTCAAAGCTGGAAAACAGTGATTTTCAGACAAACAGAGTCAGCTAATCTAAGTTTGACTTCTCATTGTGATGGTATGAAATTAATATGAAACTTTTGAATGTGGGGAAGGATGTGTGAAGTGGATCCTACATCTTGACTTTTGGGGAAGTTTGGAAAGTGTTGGTTGTTTCTGAGATCTGTATCTCTAAACAATTGAAAAACTAAGTCGTGGTTTGGATTTTATCACTCCTCTACAATGCCTTTCCTAGCCAGCATTTAAAAAAGTGGAATATTGTTAACACTGTACTGATGGCAGAGTCCCATTTGGTAACTCACAGCTACATTCTATTTTAGAAATGAAAGAACACTGACTTTGGCTAAATTAGCCTCTGAATAACTACTGCTGGAGATGCATCTCTTGCAAGTTCTAATGTGAGTCAGACATTTTATTCCCCTTGAATACCTTTTTGACTGCATGGGAAAGGGAGTTTACTTTTGCTATAAGCCTACTGATTCTAGCTGGGTTTTTTTTATTATTATTATTTATTTAATTTTAAGATTTTGGTCTAAATACTAAATGATGCTTCTAATAGCAATTGAATTTCTGAAATGGTAAAGCATTTGTTCACTAATGAGAAAATAGAAGGGACTGAAATATGCCTATTGCTTATCAAAAACCAAAAATCATCCTTGCTGTTATTGCTAAGAAGAGAAGAAATAATAAATATATATTAAAAAAATTAAGCTATAAAACTGTTCTGGTCAAAATGATAACCAAATTGTGATATCTTGTTGAATTACCTTTACTGGTGAACTCTAAGTCAAGCTCTGAAACAGCTTCAGGCTTTCACTCTTCAAATTATACCGACTAGGCTGATCAAAAAATAACCAGTGAAAATCTTCAGACGTGTTCTGTAAAGTGGTCTGGAAACTCGTGCTGCCACTGAGGGGTTTTGCTTTTGTTAGAATTGACCAAAGAAAAGCTCAAAACTCTGAGCTGGTTCAGAAGCAGTGAACAAAGCAATGTGCTGACCTTCCCAGGGGATGTTTGCAAGCCAACAGACGGGGGCTCGCGTCTGTGGAGGGCTTCAGGTCCTGGGGCACGGTGGAGGTGCCAAGGCACTGGTCTCTGATTCCTGCAGGAACTGGGCTTGCCTCTGTGTTTGGAGCTGGAATCTGACTTGGAGCATTGGTGCCTTGAGAGGCCACCTGGAACAGAGGCTGGACAGAGTTAAGGGAACAAAGCAGGGGTTTATTAAAGGGCCTTCAAAGGATACACCTTGGGCAGCGCAAGAGCCCGGCTGTGGCTGTGTCCAAGGTGGACGATGGGCTATGCCTCTTTACACAAACTTTTATAGGTTTTGGTTCATTTCCATATTGGGGTTAATTGTCCAATTACAGCTCCAGGTTGTGCAATCCCATCCTCCCAGATTGCTCTTCTCACTTTGCTGTTGTTTGTAGTTTTTGGGCCTGAAACCCTTGGTTCTGGGGCTGGAAAAGGATTGTTTTGTCTGACTGAACTGTGAGGAGAACTTGCTAACATTTTATATGAAGTTCAGAGTTACACACCAGTGCAGTAGAGAATCTGGAAAATATGAAAGCTAAAACTGAAAGCATCAGTATGTGGAGAATGAGACTTTTTTGCTTTGTCTTCTACCAGGTAATACTCTCCCAGTGAGGCATGAAGCTGTTTCAAATTAGATACATGAATCTATACAACGCAAGCATTTGCTAAAAGTCACCAATTCACTGAGGACTTGCTCTCTTATGCTGACATTTATTGGCTGGTTTTTTTTTATAAAAAACAAGAACAACATTGCACTGGCAGAGAGGCACAGGGATTTTACAGCTCATACCCCCAAAAGGAAGAGAAGGAAGGAACAGGGCAAATGATTAGGATGCCCTTGAGTTCTAAGCCTTAGGGGAAAAGAAGATCAGTGGTGCCTGATGAAATTTCCTCACTTGTGTGACCATGACTAATACTTTGAGGTGCTCTGCACTGTGTTATTTGAAGGTAGTGGGTAGACACAGAGAAGAAATACTTCCCTATTTGTGTTTTCCATCTGTGCTGCTTCTCAGCTTTTTCATTCACTACCACCTTGCCCCTTTCAGAGGAAATCAACCTTAATGCTCAAATCTACTCTTTTGAGTCAGTGCTGATTTTTGCCACTTAAGCAATATGAAATTGAATATTCCTGGCACTGAAACTGTGGGACTGATTGTGCTGCTTGTTCCCCCTGTATTTGCTGCAGACTACAGGCATGCCTTCTCTGTGCCCTCATTTTCCTAGCTGCAGGGAGGGATGGCTGGAATGAGACTCCTGCCCTGGGGTGTCTGTAAACCTCAGTGAGAGATTCTTCAGAGAATGGTTTTCAACACCTTAATTAGTTCTCTGCAGTATCTTTTTCCTCCTGACTGCATGAGGTCTGGGTTATGGTGCAAAGGCTCCTTGCCCATGGTGTTTCTAAAATATTTCAAGAGTTTTAATTAAATGCCTTCCTAACTGTTGAGAAGATATTCCTTGACAGTCAAATTTTCTAGAAGCACCATCTTAAGACCAAGACCTGGGATCCTGGGATCAGAGGAGATCTGAGCTGACTTCTTAGAAATCCTTGTTTGACCTTGAGTAGGAATCTTAGGGCCAGTCCTCCACATGTTACCTTATGCTACAAATATTGTAATTTATGGACAGTGAGCTCTTTGAAATTCCATAAAGAGCTGTTTGGGATATACTGTGGTATCAGCAGTAAGTACCTTGGTAAAAGTCATGCTTGCTGCAGACTTTGTGGTGAAGAGATGCTAGCAGGAATTTGTGTGGTGAATCTCCCCAAAATTCTTGTTGAGGGCTTTTTTCCTTAATGTCAAACACACTCAAGGTTCACCCTGAACTTATGAAGTAATAAAATAATTAATAGAAAACCCAGAGAAAGACTGTAATGGGATTCTTTGATCTTGGGTGTTCAATCAGTCAGAACCAGAAGTAGAAATTACCACTGTAGGGAAGAGTGTGTGTGTATATAAGTATACATATATTGTAAATATATATAATTTTTTCATTAAGTCAGCTGAAGACACTGATTTGTAAATGAAATTTAAGGCAAGCAGACTTAATGTTCTCTGCAAATGTACTGGCTAAAAAGCAGAAGGGATTTTCCATACTGTCCAGGGCATCAGACTGGGGTGGCCAGGGTAGGATGTGTGCTAATTTAGTTTATTTGCCTCAAATTCTGACCTTTAAAATGGACAAAGCAACCCTTTCTCTTCAGGAAGATTTAGGACAGAGATCTAATAAAGGCTTAAAGATTTTTGACATGAAAACATGAGTTTCCTGTGATAACTCATCCAAGTACCCATTCTTCAAATGTATTTGTTTATTCTATGCATGGTTGCTCTGTAAGTGTGATAGTAAGGGAATAAAAGAAATATGTTCCTTGAATAGTTATAAGTATATCTCAATTTTCACCAATACATCTTTGCACTAAAAGTAATTGCATAGGATTGATAAATGCTTTTGCCTTTATAGAATAATTATGGAACATTCTGAAGGGATCATAAAAATAATTTGTTATTTTATGGAACATTTTAAACTGCAACAACTAACAGACAACACACTTAAGCATATGTACAAATGAAAGAAACATTTAATTTTACAACTCACTGTAGCTGGGGGATTTTTTACCACTCTGTACTCAGCTCATAAAACTTCAGGTGTTTCTCACTAAAGTAAGTTTGCATTTTCTTGCAGTTCAATGAGTCTCAGCAGTCTTCCAGCACTCTCAAAGTAAAATTGAATTCGTCTCAATAAAAAGTGTCAGAATGCCTTAAGGCTCAAGCTTGTGTTGGAGCTTGATGATGGCCTGAACTTTACTTTATTAAGACATTGTATACAGGCATATTAAAAGACAAGTTCTGTCTGAAGAACACAACAGTTAAAAAAAGGGCTGTGAGTGAGACAAAGCTGTAAAAGTGGATTGACTTGTCAGAGGTCACAGAACTTGTCAGTTGCCATGCCAAACTTGGCATTTCATGAGCTCCGATCCAGAAATGATCAAGCTGAGTTATGTTCAGAAAAATTTTGGGGGTTTGGCCTTTTATCACTTTTTTTTTATTTTCAGAAAAGACAAATCAGAAGTGTGAAACTTCTCCATATGTATGGGTCACCAAACTGCTCTTACCATCAGTGCTAGCACTGCAGCCAGGCATGCTGCAGGAATCTGGGCTTGCATTTGTGTTTATTCTTCTGCAGCCTCCAAGAAAATTTACCATGGCTCTAAGTGATGGATGAGCATTTAATCTGCACTTGCTGATTCCCCTTTGGATAAATTATCATGGGGAAGGAAAGAAGAGGTCTTAGATTAACTTTAAATATTATGGATATGGGATCATGGGTTCAGCTTCTGAGTTCAAAAGAACAACAGGGAATTGGTCTTCAGTGGACAACACTGAATTCAAACTATTCCCTGGTCTGGTCCTAAGCAGAGGCCAAAAAGTGCTTCATGCTGACTGTTAAACCTTATACATTCCCTGGGTTCTTTCCTGTTCTGAACAGATATGAGTAAGTGTTGTTAAAAGCTCTCTATCTTTTGTCAAGACATAAATAAATATTTAATACTACACATAGAACGATGGAAAAAAACCAAAGAGAACCTTTCAGTTCTGGATGCTGATCCAGAGTGTAGGTTGGATAGATTTCATCTGCATTTTGTGTTCCTGAATCCTTGTGGGAGAGGGAAGACGTGTGACAGAATATCCAATTCATTCAGAGCAAAAATATGATAACCTTGAAACATTTTATTGAAGCACTTGGATTAGCTGAGATAGATGTTTCTTTCATGAGCAGATGTTCCTCAAACCCTGCTCAATTATGTTTTCATGGTGGCAGATAACTGCTGCCTGGAGGGGGCTGATGTGGAACCACTGAGCTCTCATTTTTAAGGAGTTGAAGGCATGGGTTCTAGCAGTAAAGTCACAAGAACAGCTGACTGGAAAAATTACCTTGGGGTTTTTTTTTGGTGTATTTTACCTGGATTCACTGTTGACTATAGAATAATTCTATAGCAGTAAGAAGGAATGAGGGCACTCACTCATAGTCTCTACTAAAAATCAATAGATTCTACATCTGAAACCCAGGCTTTCAGTTTAGGTTTTGTTCTTTCTTTCTAGTAGATTAGGATGTACTTTTCATTATTCATCTCTGCTGGTTTTTTTTCTTTCTGAAACTGAAAACCATGTTCTCAGAGGTGTCTGAGGACAGGATGTGACTAGCCATATTAAGGGTGTGAAGAAGACACATTTGAGACTTGAGCTAAAATAAAACAACCAAACTCTTGTTAAATGCTGCATTTCCTGAAGGCTTGCTCTGGAACGGTGAAGTGCTGTATTCCATTTTACACAATGAGACCTTGCTAATTTTGTCAGTATATGTGATCAACCAAGAAGAAACTTGCAAATTATTCATCCTAAACACCCTGTTGAAAGTTTGGAGGGGAAAAATCTCCAACCTGTTATTGAGTTTTCAGAACCTAGAAGTGAAGCTATCTGGTCACACCACAGTCTAATAAGTCTTGGACACTAAGCAGCTCTGGGAGAAAGGAGGTCCAGTGAATAACTTGCAAGTAATACTTTTCTAACTCCTGTTAAATACAGGAATTTGTATATCTGGCCTATACCTTCCTTTTCTCCCCAGTAAAGGTAGTTACAAATGACATAGAATGTTATTCTAAAGTGGTACTAAGCCATCAAACTTGCTGAACTATACAAACATGAGCTGAAAAGAGTCAATTAAAATAATTGTGAAATTAGGAATGTGTGTTATTTTCATCAGTAATTCTGTGCATGAAACTGTGTGTGCATGTAACTGGGTTTAATTGCATGCATTGAAATTAAAAGACTGACTATTGCTCTTTTTGATGTAGAACTCTCTCATGCTTTCAAAGCTCTGGCCTCTGCATACCAAGGACACTGAAATAGATATTTTAGAATTTACTTGCTGACTTATAGCCTTGTGAGCCAGTGTCCATCCCATAAGAACAGGAGAACAAGTAACAGTAAAGCAGCAAGTAACAGCTGGTCCTTGGAGGAATTTCAAGCAGCTTGAATGTACAAAGGAATAGGAAGGTGCAGTTGGGAAATTTAGCTTTGTACTCTGATTTATGGTTCATGAAGCCTGTTTTTGAAAGTACTTGCACTTCTTCTCCTGTGCAGAAACAGCCAGAACTTTGATATGAGTATAAAAACACATGAATCCAGTCTGCTTTCCTCTGTCCAGCTTGATAGGCACTGAAAGCAGCAACTGTGAAGGAAGTGCTACTCAGTCTTGGATTGTAGAATGATCAGGGCAGATGGTAACTTCAGGAGGCTGAGCTGCCAGATTCTAACCTGTCAGTTCAGAGCATGGGCAAGCTGCAGCTTTATAGAGGCTTAACACTGCCAAATTTGAAAGATTTTATAGGGCTAAATAAGAAACATTCCTGACAGCTTGATAATTTTCAGTCTGTGCTCAAAAGCAGATGGATATAAAAGCTTTTAGACTTAACAGTTGTTTAAAAATGTTGACAAAACAGTGTTTTTGCATTGAGCAAATAAACTCTTCCTGCGTGGCTGGAAGAAAAATCCCAAGTCTGAGACAGTCTTTGTGGGAAATGTCATCCAAAACGACTTGGGACAGGCAAAAGTGATTAAATGAGGTCTTAAACACAGAAAATGTTGGGTTGCTTTAGCTATTAGTGCTGGCAGTTTGGGCTGTGGCAGGCACAGAGCACAGGGAACCTGGCATGGCAAGGATTTGCATCTCCTTGTCGTGCTGGCTGCAAAATGTGATTTGCCAACCAGCCTGCTTTGGCTGTGCCTTGGGCTGCTGGCTCCCAATCCCTGCATTGCACCAGCTGTGTATCAGAGGCACTCTTCTAAAGGAAGACAAGTGAGGCTGAATTTTGCCATTACATTCTACTCTGCCTTTTCCTGTGAGAGGTTCCTGCAGCAGAAAAAGCTGATTGAGATGAGCCAGGTGGACCTTTGTAACTGAGCCCCCAGGCTGCAGAGACACACCAGGGAGGCTGGGCTCTGCTCCAGACAAAATGCCTCCTTAGCTTGATGAAGGTTGAGGGTTAATTAGAATTAATTATTATTTATTGCTAATTAATTAATCGTTATTATTGTTATTAATGAATTGCTAATTCTTGTTTTACTGCACAATAGCTTGAACAGTGTTCATGGAGATTTTTTTGGAAGGGTGTCTAATAAATATATGAGAAGAAATAGCTGCTGTTGAAATGTGGGGCATGATCTAGGACAGGTCTAAGACAGCAGAGGGACACTAAGATAGGAGTTGAAACCTGTGAGTTCTTCTTGGTGACACCTGTGTGTTGTTACTGGCTTCTCCCCTAGACTAGAAGAGGAGCAGAAAGTTTCAGGGTGAAGTTTGGTGCAGGTGGGGAGAATACATGGATGTGAATACACACAAGCCCTGTTTTTTTCAGTGTTGGACCAGTTTGTACAATATTTTTTCCCCATACACACACACAAGTCCAGCTTCTGTCATTTGCACCATGCTTAATCAGATGTCCAGTAAGCAACCTAAATATGCCAAGTAGGCTAAAATTTTTCTTGGGATCAGCTTTCTAAAGAGGTTTTCACTATTGCCTTGCACTTCTGGCATGGTACAAACAGGTTGCAGCCAAGGTGGCTTCACCTGATGCTTTCACATAGATAAAAATTCAGCTATTAGCCTCTTTAAACCCATGCTATTATCTGCCCTTTCAAATTCCATTGTTCTTAGCAAGATGGGATCCCTGGAGTATTCCATTGCATCTTTGATCTGGAAGTTTTTGGTCCTGGGGTTTGGTTTCTGATGTTTTAGTATCTGGTCAATTTATACAGAAAAAAACCTAAAGATAAGCCACAGGGTGAAATAGTTTCCTGCTATTAAATAATGCATTACAGCATTTTATTTCTCTGATGCTATGCTTTTGTTTATCTCCAATTTTCAGTTTGCTCTGCAGATGTGTTTATTCATTTTCATGAAAATCATTGTTCTCAGAAATGTGCAAAGCAAAGTGTAGATGGTCTGTTTGCTAACATCAAAGTAAAAAAAAAATAGGTTAATAATTTTCTTGATATTGAATTCTGTGTATTCTTTCATGCCTCTTCTTCTATTGAGTGCTTAGAAAATGAGTTGTTCCACCTAAAATATGGTATAGAATACTATATGGTAAATTTTTCTACTTATATGGCAGAGAACTGGAGGACAATTTCCTAACATTAAAATTGGTGTCAGCAAGATCCAGTCCTTTCTGTTGATCTCATGACTTGTTGACTGCCTGGTCTCTGGAATTTTGAAATGGTCTGTTGCAAAAATGTGTCAAAACACCTAGAATCTAGAAAATCCAGGAATTCTGTGCAATTCTGAAAAGCCATGATTGCTACTCACACTTTTGTATGAAAAGCTGCCAGGTTCCAGCCCTCAGGTGCATTGCATTGTCAGAGGCACTGGCCAGAAGCCTTTGGCTGAGCCCTTTTCTACCTGCTGGTAAACTGCAGCATCAGAGGGAAATGTGCTGTAGTACCTGTTGCAGTAAGGTAGAAAAATTATAAAGAAAGGCCTCATAAAATCAGGCCTGCTCTGTTGTATCAGTAGCTAGCCTGTCATTTCTTCTAAGTCAAGCTAGCCCTTTGCAAGTTCCCATGTGAAAGCAATCCTGGTGTGAGCAGTTTGTTGACATAACAATCTATTCCTGGGTAAAAAACAACTTGCACCTGTATAAACTGTTTTTACACCATTAGAAAAATGAAAACTATATCTCACAAACAACTTTTCCTGCATGTATGCACCCAGAGTTTGAGTGACTAGCCAATACAGAATAACAACTTGTTACTAACAATACTTGTTACTACAATAATTTTAATTTTATTATTGTTAATACAATAATTGTAACAACTTGTTACTACAATAATTTATTGGCAAGAGAACTACTGACCAATTGGAGTGCCACACAGGGTCTGTAAAACTGTATAAAAAGGAGTGATGTGAATAAAGAATGGCCTTTTCCCACCATGAAGAACATGGAGCCCCATGTGATTTATTCCAATAGTTACCTGTCAAACACTGAGATCTGTGTCAAACACTGTGGCACTCTTACTTGCAGCAGTTAAATAAGCTCCTGAAGACAGCCCTGTGCCCAAGGAGCTTTGAAACACTCTTGTAGTGTGAGTGGGGAACGCTCCAGCCCCCCTGTGGATGTCACCTTGCTCCTCTGTCCCCCTGCTCCTCCCTGGGGGCAGATGTGCAGCAGCTGCTGCAGTGTCCCAGCCCTGCTGCAGTGTCCCAGCCCTGCTGCAGTGTCCCAGTGCCAGCTGGGCATTTCCCAGCAGCTGCACATCTGCCTCCAGGGAAGAGCAGCTTTGGGCTTAGCAAATGGCATTTAGAAATGTTTTGCAGGTCTCTGTAGGTAACCAGTTTCCCATCTGGGATGTTGAAGGTGCAGAAGGCCCCACTGCAGCCCAGACACAGAGCACCTTGGCAGTTCCACCTCACACCTTGGTGCTCAGATCTTTGCAAATGCTGCAGTAAATCAGGCTTCTGAATTTCCAGATTCCCAGTTCCATCCCCCTAGTACTGGCCTGGAAGCAACTGTGTCACTTGTACTGGCAATTCTGGACACAAACCAAAAATGTGTATGGGATATAAACCATCCCCATGACAAGTGGGGATTAGGATTATACTTTTCCTTTCCCTATTAATTACCTGGCAGTTGAAACAGACAAGTTGGAAGATGATGCACCTATTTCCTTTCCATTTGCTGCTGCAGCTCTGCATCAACAGCTTGCAGGTTACCTTCAGTCAGTGACAGTCAACTACTTGAAAGCAGATTTTCAAGTATTTTAATTTTTACTTTCCTGTAAATTAGAAATCCTGTAATTTTTATTTTAAATTTAAATCCTGTAATTTTAAATTAGAAATCCTGTAAATTGTAAATCCTGTAATTTTTACTTTCCTGTAAATTTTCCTATAAATACTTCCTGTAGACAGGAAGTAAACCAGGAACTTTCCTGGTTTTTCCTCTCTAACTCATGGCTTGTGTTCTTAGTATGTGCTGTCCTTCTCTGGCCCTGCTAATGTATGCTCCAAGAAGAGGAAGAATGTGCAAGCACAACAGGCCACACATTTTGCAACAATTGGCCCCAACAAAGTGCAACTTTGAGAACTTTGGTGAGTGAAAGTATTTTAAGATGTTCAAAATGAGACAAAATGGCCTGCAAGGATCTTGCAAATGTGTTATTATGAATAGTTTATGTCTAAAAGGAGCTAACATGACTCTAACAGGAAGGACAAGAGTAAAATTTTGTGTTTTTTCTTCCTCTGAGTCTGTGTAAGTGAGATTTTGTGAAGGATGCTCCTGCAAATACAGTTTGTGTTATTCTCTGTTTTATTTAAGGGCACCACTTTGAGCTCTGCTTCTGTTGTGGGCTTCTTATGGAAGAGGATTCAAGCAATGAGATAATTAAAGTATGAAAATTACCTTGGAGGAAACAGTGCTATTCTATGGTGATAACCTGGATTTCATGGAGAGGTTTTTTATGGAATATAGACTTAAATAAATTCAGAAGCACTTTGAGGAGAAAATGATGAGGAGGCTGTAACATAATAGGTGCTCTTATAATTGGGGAACTAAGCTGCTAGAGAGGAATGAGAATAGCAATAAACTGGCCTTACAGTTAAAATTTTGTATTGAGGTTTATGAGGGCATTGTTCATGTCCCAGGCTATCAGTCTCTTGTGACTTAGGCAGCACAGTCACTGTCTCTGCTGGCATTCTTCCCTTTCTGGGACAGAGGAGTGCAATTCTGTTTTGATATGTAATGCATGGGAAAGAGCAGGGATGGAAGGCTCTGCAAGCAGCTCTGAGATGAAATGTCTGTTTTAGTGGGGCCAGTTAGTGTGAGATTTTAGTGTAATCAGTAATTTTAGTAAATTAGTGTGTTTTAGTGTAAATTAATGTGTTTTAGTGTGAGATTTTAGTGTAAGATTTTAGTGTAAGGTTTTAGTGTGTTTTCTAGATCCTAGACTCTCAGTTGGATCAAGGTTGAGTCAACTCAGTGCTTTGTGTGGAAATAGTACTTGGAAGAAAATTCCTGACTTCCTCGTGGGTACCACACCTTTCATCCTCACTGGACTCACACCTTTCATCCTCTCTGCCCAGTCTTGTGGAGTTCATGTAGGACCTGTTTTGTTTTCAGCACTTCTCTGAAGAGCAGCTCTAGTGAATTCTTTCCTGTGGCTTTGTTCTCATGACTGTATCCTCCCTAATGAAAAACCTGCTTGGTTTTTTTGTCCTGAAATAGGCATTTGGAGCAGAGTGAAGAGCTGGCTGAGGCTGCAGATTTCCCTTCAGCAGGGATATCTGCCCTATTGCTGCTTGTGTACATGAGGCTTGAGGCTTGCAGCAGCATCATCTCTTGGTGACCTTTCCTCTTTTGTCAAACTGAAATTGCCCAATGGGGATAGAAGTCAGCAAGGAGGAGCTGACATGCAATGACTTGTGTAAGACAAGTGCTACTGAAAGAGCAAAGAGGCATTTCTGAAATTCTGCTTCAGGATTGCTGGGATGATTCTATGCTCTATTTTAGAGCTAGGGAAGTTTGTGCTAGACTTTCCTCTTTTCAGACTCAAGTCCCTCTTTATTTTTTCCAGGAGTTTGTTCTCTTTGTCCTCATTCCTTTACATGAGGCTGTGCACAGGATATGGAACTACATTTTTTTACTTAAAGCAACAAAAAGGGCAAATGTAGTGTCAAGGTTTCAGGATGTTGTAATCATCTTACTGCAGTGAGAATCTCTTAAGACAAGGTTCTCTATCTGGAGAAGAATGGCTGAAAAAAATGACAACACAATTGGTCTTGTTAGTTTACACCACTCCCCTCAGTACCCCATCATTTAAAATAAGCATTTTGAGGCTTCAGATTAGCAGTTTCTGTAAGTGTCTGGTAAAACTCAATTCTTGACAATTTTAGATTTTTAGGTACCTACTGCACAGCCTTAGAAGCCTGCCTTACCTGAGTTTGGAAGGGGGAATCTGTGCTGGAAGCAAATATAGGTTGTGTGTGTGGCCATGGGGCTATGAGGGTTTTGGTATCTGTGCCAATGCTCTCCTGGTAATCAAAACTAATTCCTTCTAGGTCTAATGGTTATGTGTTTAAGGTCTCTGCTTTTGGCTAAGATTAAAATTTCTGGTTCAAAGGCTTAATAACGAGGATAATAACTTTTTCATAAAGTATTTTTTTACATTTAAATACCATCATGTTCCAAAGCTTTGAGCTTTTCTTGAAAACCCAGATGGTCTTACCACAAGATAGGTGTAACTATTGGTGTTAGAATACATTGACATTAATTATGTTTCTTAAGACAGACTAAAGAAATAGGGAATTGCAGAGATGACACTTCATTTGCTGATCTCCTTTCTGTGAGAAGAAGAAAGCAAACAACCTGTGTTCAATGAACTTGTCTGAAACTTTAAGGAGCTGAATCAACTCTTTTGTGTAGATTCTTGAGAGGAGACTAGAGAAAAACTGGGATTTTGGTGATTGAAATAGCTTCCACAAAAGTGGAGCAAAAAGTTGGGCACAGCTCTCTGAGGTGATATAGGAAAAGTTAGTCTTTGTACTGGCTCACCCAAAAGGGTGAAGGTTTGGCTGAGCAGCATTTTATTTGAATTGATTCCCTCAACCCAGCTATAAATCAAGGCTTGAGTAGTGCACTAGGGAGTATAAGATACTGAGTTATAAATCAAGGCTTGAACACTGTACCTGTGAGTATAAAACACTTGATGCTGTACAAGTCAAGGCTCAAAAAGTGCCTGTGTGAAAAGCTTGGGGAGATAAATGGTGGCACTGGAGCACTGGCTGTTTGGAATATAAACCAGGGTTAGATGTCTCATTTCAACTCTAGTTCTTGAACACACATGTACCCCACAATTGCCAACTCAAACAAAAATTCTCCAGTCTCATAGCTGCCTGCTGAGATGGCAAGCACTTCAGGAGTTATTTCTGTATGCAGTCTTCTTAAAAATGAATTTCTTGGTGTGTACTGTATTTTGCATGAATGAAAAGGAATGTTCTTTTGATAGCAGGAGCTTCTGTATTTTGGTGTCAAATATAATGAAAATTTATTACATAATTTACATGTATATTTTGTTGAAGGAAGGTAATTTTCATTTACTTACAAGGTGACATGTTTTCATCTGAGGAATGTGCTGTCCTAAGCTTTCTAGACAATCTGTTTGGAAGAAGGATTGTGACTCAGTTGCCAAGAAATTTACTTTGGCTAAGAGTTTTTTTAAGCTTCCTGAAGAATGCTGATCAGGGATTTTATCTTTGGGTCCCCCTGATTCCTACAGATTAAATCAACTGCTTCTGAAGAGCCCACATCAAATTCAAACAGTATTGAAAATTCTGTGTGGAGTCTGATGGACATGTATGGTCATGGAGGAAATGTAAATCCCTTAATTACCCTGAGACTGATGCATGGCCTCATGATCCAGGCATTGCTGAAGCTGTCAGCCACAAGGTGTGGGAAGAATCAATAGAGCAGGAATCAGAAGTTATCTGCTTTTAATTTATTATTTCTTCCTTTTCTGTAAATGGCCCTAATTTGTGAGGTAAGGCTCACATGATCACTCAGTAATTTAGTAAAATTGTTATCAAAATGATTGAGTACCTGTGCTGGCAGTCTTCCTGAGCACTCTGTCTGTTAGCTATTAAAACTATTTTTACTTCCATATTGTTGAAAGTCCTGACAAGGTTTTATTAGTTCCCTTCTCAACATTTTTTTTTTTTTTATAAGGCAGAGTTTTGCTGTCTTTCTAGTTTCCCTTCTTTCTTGTACAAATCAGAGATTTACTTTGGTATTCCATCTGTGCAAGGTAGGAGACATTAACTTGTTGGGCTATAATACCTTGACTTCAAGCTGAATTACAGTTCAAATTTCAGTGTTGCAGGGATGCATGGAAGCCTTTGCTTTGAAGAGTTGTGATTTAAACAAGGTATCTCAGAACAAGGTAAATAAATTAGGGTGAGTGCTCTTTGTTTAGGTGCAGAACCTCTTTCAGTAGAGGACAATTGTCATTGTGCAGAAATCTGGGAAGCCTTACTAAGTATCAGTGTGAGAACTGCACCTCTCCATCCATGCATAATCACATTTCCAACTGTACCCTCTTCCCAGTCTTCTCATAAGTTTTGATCTTTCTTAAAACTGCAGATGGAAATTTAATGGAAATTGGTTTGCAACAAAACAGAGCACTAGTATTCTTTTTAGGTTGATAAACCTAAAATCCTGTGTATTTGAAGGCTTTTCTGCTAATAGTGGATCAATTTATGGACAGAAAAAAGTGTATCTCTTCTGTTCTCTCACCTGTGTAACTGATATTAGAAGTCTTCCTTCTGGAAGATGCTGAATATCTAATTTCTAATGGTGGAGGAGGATGGTTGAAATGACCTCGAGGTTCATGCTTCCCTGGCACATTAGGTAAATGTTCCCTTCTTCAAAGTATTCCTTACTGCAAGTGGATGAGAAACCCCACTGCACTGCCTGGAGTTAAATTCCCTGTTCAGTAGCAGAAAATCCTGAATTCGATTTCTGCTGATTATGAACTCAAGTTGTGGGGTTGTTTTGACTGCCTATTGCATGAGTTGGGTTGCAGTTTGTGTTCTCTGTGCAGCAAAATATTGCCCAGTGATACCAAAACAAACAAGACATCCCTGATTAAGGAAGTGCTAAGAGAGGGAGAATTTGTGTTTTGAAAGGGATGGACCTGAGTGTAGTTATTGTTGAGTAAGACCAAAGTCATGGGAAACTAGGGTGGAACACTATCTAAGGCTCATATCTGTTCTTAGTCAGGGGGAAAACCCCTAAACTTTATTAAATTATTTAATTAAGGACTAGCTTGTTGAGTGCAAACAGACAAACTACAATTTGCAGTTGTAACTCAGTGTGTATGTTTTCGGACTTTTGAATTCTTTGTTGAAGTTCTAACACTATAGCATAGATTTAAAATTATCCAAACACATTTTTTCAGTAGCCTATTTGCATATTTCTACATTTTACAACTTTTTGCTCTTTTGTAGCTTGGTTTAATTTCCCTTTGTTCTTTTCTGCACTGTTGTTCAGTCTAATTGGTGACCTTGGGCTAAGGAAGTAAATGTCAAATTTTAATCAGTTTCCTATTTTGTATCTTAAATGCAATTGAGTTCTTACTTCCCAGAAAATCTCTTTAGTTAAAAGTACATATTTTTAAAATTGCTACATGGAACCTCTTGTAACCCTTCCCTGTTGCTTGTTTCCAACTTATGGGTATCTAAACTTTTCCATTTACATAATGTTTACCAGATGATCTGACCTGAATTTAAAGCAAGAGGAAAAAAAAGCACAAGTAGGTTCTTCCTTGCATTAAAGCTGCCCAAGCTCATCTGTGTAAATTCATTTTGTTATTGAAAGGTGTCCAAAGAGCATGGCAGCAGCTCTGCTACTTTTATCCTTCCTCTTTGGTTCCACTTAAGTGGTTAATATTAGGGGTGTGATCAAGTTTCTGGGTGTTGTGATCACTCAGGCTCTAAAAGCTGTTAGTTACTGCCCTGGAGCAAAGAAACCACATTTTCATACCAGCTGAAATAAACACAGCGTTTCTACAACTGTGCTTACAAGGATTTATGCTGAATTGTGTTATCACAGTTTAAGAATGATCCTAGAAAATTCAGGACTCATCCAGGAAGGCTAAAATAATTGTATGTAAAGTAATGCAGAATTTTTAAAATAGCCCTACAGATGGCAATAGAAACAGTTGCAGCTGAAACTTAAACTTTCATAGCCTGAAATACCTGCATGGACCATCCCTCATATGGGCACCCACTTGAAGGAGCATTTGTGAAGTATTCCATACTCAAGGTGCTTGGCTCTGCTAATGAGGCTGTAAAAATGCATTAATGACAGGACTGTGGGTAGTAACAAATTCAGTTTCTGTGATGTTATCTGCTGTGAAAACTTAAGTGGAAAACTGAAAACTTAGGTCTGGGTGTCCAAACATTCCCCTTGAATGAGGTGAACACTCTGTGCCTCCTTTTTCAGCACAAGAGGAAGCATCTTTCAAAGATCAATTTAATTTAAAGGTATATAATTACCAAAATGGTGGTTTAGATGATTTTAAGTGCAGTTCTAAGGAGAGAGGTCACCTGAGGGCTGAGTAAATGAATGTTCATCCCTCAGAGGGAGGATGGAAGGGTGGAAGGGAAAGCTCTTTAAGGGGTTAGGAGATCAGTGTGCGGATTTTTGGTAGGATGCCACCCTGGAGATCCTAGACTCTTATTTTGGTCATCACAGAGCAGCAAACAATGGATTTCTTCTTAAGAGGAGGAAAAAGGTCTCAGTTTAAAGAAGGAGCTGCTTTTGTTCAAAAAATATGGCTCAGAGAAGTGCTTGTACTCCTGCACTTTTCCAGAGAGGTGTAGTTTTGGAAGCAGTAATGTGTCAACTGCTGTGGCACAAACCTCAGTGAGACAGGCTCTGGAGGAAGAAGCAAAGAACATTTCTTATTGTTAGCTTGCTCAGAGTTGGTGTTTTTAGGGTGGTTTTTTTTTTTTTTTGAGAGTGTAGTTAATTACATCACCACGATCTACCTTGTTTTATACATTGTGAAACAATAATAGACTGCTCCTGAAGCCATTGTAAAAGCAGAATTTTGTTGTTTTTCTCATTCACTGCAAGTAAATGGATTGTTGCTGCTCCTCTTTTCAGCAAGTGCAGTATCTTTCTTGTTTCTGCCTCAGGTTCAATCTTAGGATATTGAGCAATTACATGAACCAATTTAGACCCTACTGCAAACTTGGTTCAATTCCTGCTGGCAAATTTTAGTCCTCACCTAGAATTACACCTGAAGAAGGCTGACACCCTTATGTTGATAACTTTTTTCCCATGTATTGAGTTTTCATTTTCCTGTGAGAATTTTACCAGAGAATTAGCTAGCATTCATGCACACAAATTACAACTGTCTTTCAATATAAATGTAGGTTTGGTGTTTTTCCCGTTTGAATTTTTGAATTAACTCTCTTCCCTACTCTCCCCAGGCTTTTACAGTGTTTAGATTTGAGTTAGCTCCCTAGGAATCTGTGCCAATGTCATCTTGTATTTGTGGACTCAAGTGTATTTATGCTGCATAGGTTAATTCAGATTAGCCCAACTGTTCAAGCCATTGGTGTTCACAACCAGGAAAATCTCATTCAGGCAGCACAGAGCAGCTCTATTAGTGCAGCTACTGAGGCATGAAATAACACCCCCAGCCCCAGCTAAAATGAAGCAGGGAGAAAGACCTCAGAAATCAGAGCTTTTGTTTTCAGTGCAGCTTTACCAAACATGCAAAGGCATCACTGATTTATCAGCCTCACCCCTGCCCTGTGTGGCTGTTACCCTGGGAGTTCTGTAGCACTCCTGACAGTGCTGCCTGAACATGCTGGGGACAGTAAGGCAGCATCTCACTTGTACATCATTCTAACCATTGAAGAGTTATGCATCTCATGGTGAATTTAGTTCCTAAAGCACATTTTATTGGAGTCCTTAAGTGCCCATCATCCAATTACCAGTCCATGGCTCAGATGCACTGTAAGGGCTTGCAAGTCAACTAAGCCCAGTATTTTTATTTTTTTTTTTAACTCACTGATTGTACTAGGACACTGTTCATGATCACCTGTGATCAGAGAATGAGTGAGCTGAATCTTCCATTTAGGTGTGAAAATATGTGTAATTTCCAGGAAGAGGAGATGAACTACCTTCCATTGCTTTAGCTAGTTGAAATGTGTCAAGGTGCTCAAGGTTTGGTGTGTGTCTCTATCAACCTTATCTGCAACTGGATTACCATGGTACCTTTCAGCTTGCAGTTGGAGCTGGGTTGGAAATCCTTCTGCAGCAGTATTGAGAGACATCCCACAATAAATAAATAAGAAATACTCATAATAAATAAATAAATAAATGCTAACAGGGGATGGGGAGCAGCAGCTGATGTTCACATGACAGCTCCTCAAGATGAAGCACAACACAGGGAACTTCAGCCCTGTTTTTTCTAGTCTAAATGAAATAATTGTTTTCTTAAGCTTTCTGCAGCATCAGGATGCCTCCAGAGCATTGGGTGCCTGGTCATGACCCCAGAGAAGATATCTCATGCCTCTGTTAGTGGAGATACCTTTTCTCTTTTATTCTGCATAGTTATCTTCCCCAGGAAAACTCCTTCAGGCTTCCTAGCCCAAATATAATCACTAACCTGGACAAAGCTTACCCAACTGCTCTGTGCAGGCAGAGGATCTTTTGGGTAAGAAGCCCTTTGTAGAATTTGGGTCTGTTTTTCAGCTTGAATTCCATGAGTTGGATATTCTGCAGCTCTTACTGTTCAGCCTGCTGACTCTGCTGAAAGGACATGCTGTGTTAGAGGAATCAGCATTTTTCCTCCCTTCTTTTTTTCTCAGCTAGAAATGGATTAATTGTCCAACCTTGATAAAGAAAATTCACGTGAAATGCGTGACAGGTTTTGCCTGTGTGAGTATTCTCGTGTCTCCAAGTAAAGACAGAGCCATGCATGGTTCCAAAGACAGGATTTTTCTCTCTGGAGATATGTCCTGTATAGTTTATGAAATCAACCTTTGTGTAAGTATGCAAAAAGCTACAGGAAATTTTTGCTCCCATGGGAAATCAAGTTGCTTTTCCAATACTGGAAGATGGATAAGCAGCAAAAACTAAGGTTAGAGGGGAAAATAAAGCTGATTTTGAGTAACACAATGCAAATAGTGTAAAATTTCAACCCAAAAA
>VZRH01001517.1:97269-111401 GCA_013397555.1 Urocynchramus pylzowi | reverse complement strand
GAGCATCTCACAATGGGATGGTAAAGTTCTTATCAGCCATGCATTGACATTCAATAGCCTGTTATCAGCAGATGTCTGCCTGGAGGGAGGAGTGCTTGTGGAAGAGATAAGGAAAACTGCCCACTGAACAGGAGACAACTGCCATCCAGATGGTAAATAGAATAGTATTGGTTTCACAATCCATGACACCTGCTAAGAGTGGGTGAGGCAGATATTGATGAAAGGAACTCTGCTGCTGCACCTCCCATGCTGGCTGCTGCTTCTTGGACTGTGCACAGCCAAATTCAGGCCTTGGCAAAAAAATGCAGGGCAACTGTCCACATGAGCAGGATCAGAGTGCTGCTTCAGATGTCAGAAATCATGGGCTGCCAGATATTTTCTGTGGCATCTGTGGAGGATGAAATGATCTTGACTCTTTTGTCATGAAGACCTAACAAAATTAACTCATCCTCTCCAATGGACTGTGTCCTCTCTGAGAAAGAGATGGAGATAAAATTTAGTGTTTTTCAGTGAGTCTCTTTGTACTTCCTGAAGCAGGAAGGTGAGGTTAGGTCACAGCTCTGGTTCGTGTTCATGTCAACAAGAGGGAACAGATCTCAGTATTTCTAATGTTCCTGTGGGAATTACTCAAATGATTAATTTTTGAATGACTCCAGTTGTACAGTGGAAGCTGAAGGATTGGGGCAGAAACTGAGTTTTAAAAATAAATTGTGAAGGAGTCCGGCCTTTGGGCCTTTCATATTTTTAGGCTGTAACTCCCCAGGCAATGCTTCACAATGAGCAAATGTTACACTCAGACATTCCTTCTGCTGTCACCAGCCTTTTCTTCTCAGACCTTGATAATATTTTTAAGAACAATCTCACTGACTACTGCTAAATAGCAATTTTGAGCTGTTGAAGATGTATGACATAGAGCATATCAAGCATTACAATAAAGTTAAAATCTTTTGCTTTCATGAGCTCTTTATGGGGTTCAGCCTTGCTGACTTTCTCCATGGTACCCTTACCCAATAATTTCATCCTCATATTCTTAGTATGCCTATGGTGATAGGAACAAACTAGTGATGAAATTGAAGTTGATATTTTGATTATCTGATGTTTCCCTTCTCATGGACTCACTTTGAAATCTGGACTAGATCAAGGTAACTGTATTGAGCCATTCATAATCACTGGCTGCCAGAGATTTAGTGAAGACCAAGTACTTAGAAAACCAGATGAGAGGTATTAATTTCTTACTGCTACTGAGCTGGACAACAGGATGTTGTTGAAAATTGACTGACTTAAAAGAAAGTGAAGAAAAGGTTGGGTAAATCTCTTGGAGCTGGAAAATCATGAAAAGTATGTTCTATTTGCACCTCCAGTTCAAAGAACATAGAAATTGGGTGAAGGTTTAGGTTGGTTCAGTTTGGTTTTGGTGGTGACCCATAGGACAGTGCCTGTCCTTGGGAAGGAGAAAGGAATTAGCTTTTTCTAAGCTTTTTTTTGAGCAGAAAATTGTGGCTCTACACTTGTGTGTGCCAGCTGTAGTGGGAGATGGGAAAGCCCCTGTTGCTTGTATACTCAGTGTTGAAAGAGTTCTTACTAAATGGAAATTATTAAATGATTTATGAAAATTCTTAGGGTTATTTTCCTGAGAAAACTTTCACCCTGTCCTTTCTTGAGGTTTCATGTATCAGGGAATCAGTCACCCACTTGCTTCAAAAAGGGGCTCTGGCACAACATTCCTGGTGCAGATAAAGATAATGGCTCTTACAGCTGGAGATGAAGGACTGTGCTCAAAGGAGAGGTACAAGGAGGAAAAAAGCAGCATCTTCCTGTCTTAGCCATCCCTTTTTCAGTGGAAATTGAAGCTGCAGATGGATGTGGTGGCTGCAGACAAGGCCATTCAATGTGGAAATGGGGCGAGTGAGAATCACGGGGAACATGAAGAACTCTGGCTCTGCTGTAGCAGCCTGTCAAGCCAGGTGGCCAGGATGGACTGGATGGATGAAAAGAACAATTAATTGTCACCCTCTAAAGAATATGTAATTAAAAAAGAGATGTGGGAGGTTCAGCCATTCAAGTGGCTTTGTTTCAGCCACTTCTATAAAGGTGTTTCCCAGTTCTTAATTGTCTAGTCAGCTGAAGCCAGACTAAACCCCAGGTATGCTGCAGGTGTTGAACTTGCAAGCCCTGTTATCAGATGTTTATACAGAAAGTTCACTGCCTCCCTGGCCCCTTGCATTAAAGCTGCTCCCCTCATGGTTTTTGTAGGGCTGTTTTCTGAAATATGTTTCCATAGTCAGGTTTTAGTGTGCATGCTTGTTCTCCTCTAAGGTAATAATGCCTGCAAGTAAGACTATTTAGCCTGGGGGACGAGGACTGAGCAAGCTAAAAAGGGGGTTGGATTCATTTCTGACAAGAAAAAGTAGTGGCAACACAACTAGCCAGCCAGGTTAAATATTGAATTTAATGAGCATTAGTGCAAATGGTATGTTGGAGATCTGATGTCTTAACAAGTCATAAAATAAAATTTTCCTCAGGAAAAAAAGCTTTATGGCTTTTTGGATATCCACAGAGGGCCAGATGGTGAATCCTGTGCTTATTCTCTTATTTTACAAGTTCAGTGATGCAATGAACAGGGCTGTTGACGAAGCCAAAGTATTACTGAGTGCCAAAGCCTTGCTGGCAATGCCACTTAGTACAGATTCAGCCAACATTGTTCCTCAAATGTGCTGCCCACAGCTGGAGTCCTGTGCAGAGATCTTACTGCAGTGCTGAGGGGAAGGCAGTGAGCTGGGATACAGGTGGTCATGGCTGGATTTCTGCCACTGCTAGATCTCTCTGCATGCCCATTCCAAAATTAACTGCCCCAGCTTCCTTTTTTAAAACTGGCACTGGTAAGGGGGAGTTTTGGGAAAAGTTCACTGACATAAAGCTTCCATGCATTCCAGTAGCATGCCATAAGATCAAATGGTGCTTTTTCAGGGTTGGATGTTTATTCTACCTCGCTGGCCTAGGCTAAAGATTTTTCTGAGCAAAATTCATCCATTGCAGTAATTTTATAAGACTTTCAACAATGAACTCAAAGCTGTGAGGACACAGATGAAGTGATGAAAGAAAAGACTGAGCCCTATTAATCTTTGTTATCCTCAGGAGTAAAAATACACTGTGATAGCTCTAAGTCCAGAGATGGTAAAAAATGCTAGAGCCAGCTGGCAGCATAGGAAGATTCAGGTGGGCAGATTGCACCTGCTGTGGGTGATGCCTTCTTGTCCTTGTAATCTAAATTCAGAATATCTAGCAGTACTTGCTAAACCAGCTTAGCCACGTGTCAAAATTTGTGAAAAGCAAAAGAAGTTAAATCTGCATTCACACTTTTTTTTTTTTCAATTAGTAGCTGAGTGTAAAGGTCTTATGTATTTAGAGCTCAATTGCTTTTAGAGATTTCTTATATCCCAAAAATCTCTCCAGCACTGACACTACACAGCTTTTTGAACAGAAAGAGTGATAATTCTAGAGAACATTATTTCTGTGAAAAATGTGAACTTGGAGAGGTTTCCTGGAGTTCTGGGTTGAAAATTGATGCAGCGACGTCAGGTAGTAAGACAGGAAGCAAACAAAATAAATAAATACAACTGTGAACAGTAACCTTTTGGTAGAGCATTTTCATAAGAGGGCTGCAAGAAGCTGCAGTGCCTCATGATTCTGTAGCTCTTCCCTGCTGCATGACCTTCAGGCTGTGCTGCAACTCTTCTGCTAACAGAGCCAAATAGTTTGTGTGCAGTTCCCTTAGTTTGAAAAAGTTTTGGGCTTGCTGTTAGCTGTATTAACGTGCTAATTGAGGTTACAATTATCAAGACAAACTGCAGTAATCCTTGTTGCATTAGGAAGTTTTATAACTTTCAGTTGGAGACTGCAGCAATATGATTTTCCCTGAATATTTCATAAAAGAGATGTGAATGCTCTTGGTGATACAGTAACATAACAATGTACATAAGGCAAACCCTAAGATAGATCTATATTGTTTGCAGAACAAATATAAGAAATACTTTGGAAAATGATGCATTCTTTGGACTAGTTTTTTTCATTTTTTTCTCAATCTGCTTGCTTCCCTTCATATTTTCCAAACATTCATATTTTTTTTTTGCCATCCAAAAATAAAATGGTATAAATCTGTGTTTCTACTCCTAACTTTGATTTTTGAAATGATGCTATAATGAAAAAGTAAAAAGATTGATAGGAAGTGTTTCATGGCAAGACCTACAGGTTGAGGAAATAGAATTGATAGTATGATGAAAACCCATAATGGTATAGATTTTCAGGAAAAGGGAAGAAAAGGTGCAGTCAATAAACTGCAGCAAGTGTAAGTGGCTAAGACACTGGAATCTTAGCTGCTGAACAATTCAATCAGAATTTGTTATTTTTAACTGGTGCATGTAAATACACCAACAGTGCTGGAAAGCACTTGGGGTTTTTGGGCTGTACATAGATATATGTGCATACATGGCATGTATGGTTCAGCATGGTCAGGCTCCCACATCACATTAGCTTGGGGAGAGGATAATATTTAGCTCCCTTGAAGATGTCCTGGACTGTGGAATTCTTCAGGAACCCTTTTCTCTCACCTTTGAGAAGGTGTTCACTGTGAAACTCACTTCTCCCAGCCTGCCCAAATGTGAGTCTCTGCAAACCCTGTGGAAATCTCCACCCTCCCCTCTGGATCTCACTGCTTACACTCAGGGTCTCCTGTGTGTCTCCTGGACAAAAGCCTTCCTGGGAAAAGCTGGGAAGGATTGTTTTGGCTCCATCTCATTTCCTCAGTTCTCACTGTTAATGATTGCTCCAAAAACAGTGCTGGGTCACATCACCAGACTTGTCTTCCCAAGTGTCCTGACAGAATGTCTTTTCCATGTGCTGCATTACATGGTATTTCTTGCAGGCTTTCTTGAGTGTTGAAGGAATTCTCTAGGACTGAATTTCTAAATGCTCTTTTGCAGGACTATTGCACTGGAAGAAGTGACCTAATTGGTATAAATCCCTTTGCAGTGCCCATTAACACCTTTTTGTAAAGTTTCTTCATTTCAAGCTTAATGTTTGGAGCAGTAGGGAATTAAGCAGCAGCACTTGGAACGTGGTACTGGTAGGTGTCAGTGGGTCAACCTGTCAATATGATTTAATGGAGGTAGTGGACAGCATTTGTGAGCTTCTCTGCTTTTGGTACACATTTATAAGGAGGAGCTTGGGCAAGCCAGAGAGTAATACTTGGAGGATTATGAGGAATTAACCTGAACATGGATACTTTTGACTCCTGGGAAATCTGACTGCATCTCTTCATTTGGAATAGATTACAGCAGTACAGAGCAGCCAGTGTAATTAATTGGTCAAATTTTTCCTGCTGTTTTACGAAGAGTCAGAGTATCAGTTATCTACTCATCTCTTGGGAAATTTATAGTGAAAAAATCTAGAGGGAAAGTTGGTTGTTTCAGCAGGAATGGATTTGCAGCTGCTGAGGAGAATTTGATTATGTGCTACTTTCAAAGAAATGCGATACGTCATTCACTCCTGGACAGAAAGCCTTTTCTGTGACTAAGATTTTCAGACAGCCCAGGGTAGCTGGGGAATAGGACTGGATTTCTTCTTTATATGCTAAGTGCTTCTTAAGTTCAAAGTGTGTTAGAAGCATGCAAGCATTGGGAAATGTTACCCTACATATATATGAGGAGTTTTCCAATAATTCAGTAAAATATTAAAAATCTCAAGGTGGACTTCTGGCTGACAGGATGACATCTGCTGTTTTGAAAGGGTTTCTCACCTGTTGAAGTACTGGCTTTGTAATCAGCTTGTAATGCAAGAATTGAGACAAGTTACTTGCACAGTAGAAATACACTGGGGTTGTCTCACATCTTGGAGGATGAATGTTAATTTCTGCACTCACAAAATTCTTGCTCTTCTACGAATCACTGGAGCCTTACAAAGCGAGCTCGTGCTCACAGAAATGAAGAAAATCACTGATGTGGTAGCTTTGGCTGTAACATCACATATTTATTGGAAATGTTGGTGACTGAGTGGTGTCTGCAGAAAAGTACTGTATGGTTAGAAATGCTGGTGGAGGATGGCAAGAGGTGTTTTGGCACAGAAGCTGCAACAAATCCCTGTTCAAATGCTGAGCCTCTTCCCTGAGCTGGCCTCACAGGAAGCTCAGAGTTGTGGTTGAACTGTGTTGCAGTAAGGTAGAAAAATCATAGAGAAAGGCTTCATAAAATCAGGCCTGCTCTCCTGGAATCAGTGGCTGGCCTTGTCAAAGCTAGCATTTTGCAACTTCCCATTTCTTTTTATAAGAAAAAATAGGGTTTTGTGGTTTTTTTATGAATAGTAGTTGTTTGGGGAAATTTGTAATGGTGAAGTTGTTTTTATTTTTTATAAGCTTTTTACAGTTGTGTTTATGGATTATGTTAATTTATGGGGTATATTTTAAAAGATGAGTTGTTTAAAAATAAAAGTTTTAATTATTTATTTTAAAATTATCTTTATTTTTGGGAATAGAGATTTTTTTTTCTTTTCTTTTNGCTGGCCTTGTCAAAGCTAGCATTTTGCAACTTCCCATTTCTTTTTATAAGAAAAAATAGGGTTTTGTGGTTTTTTTATGAATAGTAGTTGTTTGGGGAAATTTGTAATGGTGAAGTTGTTTTTATTTTTTATAAGCTTTTTACAGTTGTGTTTATGGATTATGTTAATTTATGGGGTATATTTTAAAAGATGAGTTGTTTAAAAGTAAAAGTTTTAATTATTTATTTTAAAATTATCTTTATTTTTGGGAATAGAGATTTTTTTTTTTCTTTTTTTTTTGAGCAATTCATTAACATAACAATCTATTCCTGCGTAAAAAAACAACTTGCACCTGTATAAATTGTTTTTGCACCATTAGACAGAAAAGTAAAAACTATCTTTCACAAAAAACTGTCCCTGCACGTAGACACCAAGAGTTTGAGTGACCAATCAATACAGAATAACAACTTGTTACTAACCAATAAAGTAATTGGCAAGAGAACTACTAATCAATTGGAGTCCCACACGAGGTCTGTAAAACTGTGTAAAAAGGAGTTATGTGAATAGAGAGTGGCCTTTTCCACCATGAAGAAAATGGAGTCTGTGTGAATTATTCCAATAGAACTGGGATACTGAGATGGTTCCTGGGTGTGGAAGAGGTTTTACAGCCACTTCTGTGAGCCAGAGAGAAGTTTGGTAAGAGGATCCATCTCTACTCCTGAAAGAATTTCCTACCAAGGTCGTTGNGTGAATTATTCCAATAGAACTGGGATACTGAGATGGTTCCTGGGTGTGGAAGAGGTTTTACAGCCACTTCTGTGAGCCAGAGAGAAGTTTGGTAAGAGGATCCATGTTTACCCCTGAAAGAATTTCCTACCAAGGTCGTTGACATAGAAAGCAAGCAAGAAAGAAGGATAAATAAGAGAAACCTGCAACTGCCTGTTCCAATAAACACTTTGTGTTTGTCTCTCATGACCAATGAGTAAACTTATGAGTTTTGTGAGGATGAATAAAAAGCATGCATGCTGTAATAAAACCAGTTGGAAGCCTTCTGAAAATGGAGTGTGTTGCTCTGTATTGTCTCTGTCTCAACTACAACACCTGGGATGTGCAGAGCTTTGTCACTTGACAAGGTGGTGCCTGGGGAAGGCTGGCCATCCCCCTGATATCCACAACAAAGGCACCACAAAATCAGTGGAGCAGGTTTATCCCAGCACACGCTGTGCTGAGAAGAGCACTCCAGCAGCTGGGGTTCAGTGAGGCAGCTCAGGCTTCAGGGGGGTCATGCAAAGTGCTCTGCACTGGGAGGCACGAAAGAGCCAGAGCTGTCTGGCTGGAGCCAAGGAAGGAGAGTTCATGGAATAAAAATGCAATTCCCCAGGCTGAAACAGCACCGAATCCTGCAGGATTCTTTGCCAACATCTGTTTGCTGGGAACACAGTAGAGCCTAAATTATGCAGCAGACTGTCATGCTGGGGAGGAGGAAACATGGGTGAGCAACTGCATGACATGCACTGGGAATGCTTTAACAGTCTCACTCCCTGCCTGCAACCCCAGGAGCCCTTAGGTGCACAAGGCATGACTCAAGTTGAGATCACTTCTGGAAGAACTCTCTTTTTCCTGCTCTAGCACTAGTAGCATCACAGACAAATCCCGGGAAAAAATAGAGGAAATCCACCATTCATTTCATCACCAAGGAGAGTTGAGTTTGAGTACAGCTTGCCACTATTTTTTTGAATGTAGCTTGTCACTATTTTCAGCACAAAACTGCGTTTATTCTTGGCTTTCCCCACCCAGAGGGAAGCAACTAAATGGGTCAAGTTAGTCCAAAAGATGCTGCATATGGTCAAACCAACTTGAACCTCATATCAGATTTTGCAGAACATTTGGCATAATGAGTGGAAAACCAGTTTTTTTTTTCTATCCAATATTAATATCCAATATTAATTTCTAATTTGCTTTAAAGGGAATGAACCAGAATAATGCTAAATGCATATTAATGCTAAAATTTCCCATACTCACATAATTATTCATGTGTCTGAACAGCTGAGGTTTTTTTCTTCTTGAACCCAGAAAGTATAACTAAATTTACTGGATTTTTAATACAACTTGGAGAAGGCATTTTGGATAACTTTATTCTAGGACCTACAGACTTTGATTTGGAGAAGTTGTTATTACTGGAGGCAAAGGAGTTTGTAAACTCCTCAGTGAACTGTTTCTATTTGGTGCTGTCCTTAAACCCAAAATGCATAAGGCATTCATATAGGATTGCTCAGCATAGGAAACACTTAATTTTGTTTAAATAGTCTATGCATTGAAGGACTCCAGCAACTTTCTCCACCCTGAAATTAATTTGATATTTAGATGTCTCCTTAGATCTCCTTAAAATTGTTCATTTTGAGTTTGATGCAATTCTTATCTGCATGAGATCTGCCAGTTAGATACCTGCATGTTTTTCTTTCTTGCAAAACACAATTGGACACTAACTCATGGAGCATCCTCTGAAAGCTCTCTGTGGATGAATGGATTGATGATTTTAACTTGCTTTACCTGCATAAATCCAGATAACAATACCTTGTATAACCCAACTGTTCTAATTGTTCCCCAGCAGGCAGAAATTAAGACTTGCTGTGCTCCTTCCCCAGTACCTCTGCATCTTTTACACTGGTGTTGGAAACCTGTGAGCTTTCTGTGTAGGTATCAGACTGTGTCTTCACTGTGACCTTAGCTCAGGACTGGTCAGTGATGAGAGGGGGCTGTGAAGAAGATCCAGCCTAGATTAGGATGCCTAATGAAGATCTGGTTGGCTGGGAAATCCACACACCTGTGTCTCAGCTCACACCCATCTGTTGTCTGTTTCTGAGTGATGAAGCTGCCTGATTGCTCTGAGCTGTGATTTAGCCAGTTTTGTTGGGATGTTTTGCTGGAGCCTTTCCCAGGGGACCAGTAGTGTACAGGAACAATTCTGGTTCACTCCACAGGCCTTTCCTGGTCTGTTTTGAGTTTCAAGCCATTTCATGGCCACATGGAGAGGATGAGAGGGAAGGCAGATGCCTTACTAGTGAGAGAAGGGAGGAAAATACACATTAGTTGAATACTAACAGAGTTTTAAGTGGTTCCTTTAGCTGTAAAAGCCTCACCACCCCTCACTTCCTGCACATGCTCACAGTCTTCAGAGTTGCAGAAATGCACATCTTGCACCCATTAACAGTTCAGTGATGACTCCATGCAACTCCCTTTAGAGACAGGGAGAAGAGTGTGGGAGCAGTTTGGAGTCTCAGCATCTGTTATCCCTTCTGCCAAATTGCTGCAGCATGGCAACCAGATGGGAGTGATGCCACTTCTCCTCAAGAACGAAACACCCTTTGAGTCAGGCTTTTCATTAAGGACAAAATCCTGGAACCTCAGGCATAGCTCTTTGTTGCTGTTGATTTTGGGATATTTTCTTTCTTCATTTGTTTGGGTTTTTTGGTGGGTTTTTTTGGGTTTTGTTGATTGTCAAATATATTTTGATTAGAGACACTGCAGAGCAGAAAGTTAATTTAATAGGAGGAATAAAATTATTTTATTTTTGTAAGAAGAGAAGCAATAGAAGAAATCCAGGGTATATAGCATATGGTGAACAGTAAACTCAAACATTATTCTTTGATAAAGATGCTGATGTTTACATTTAGTTTTAGCGACGTGCTTTCAGCTTTCCTCATCCATTTCACATGTGAGCACAGGTGAAAATATTTAATCAGTGTTACCACAGTTGCCATAATTTTAAATGTGGTTAAACATTTAGGGCCCATTGTTGAAACTGCATTATAATGTGTGCAGATTAGTGAAATGCAAAGCCACCTTTGGGCATCTGAACAGAGTTGTTCCCTCAGCTTGACCCTGTAATCAGGTAAGTGTGTGTGCAATGGCAAGAAAAAGCTCCTAAGTCATGGGCACTGCTTCAGGAGTCTGTCTTTGCAAGGCTAATGTCTAGACACTGTTGGAACTCTGGATATTGAGAGCTTTGGGCTTTCTGTGCTGAAAGGCACAGACCCACAAGAGAATACTATATTTAACCTGAAGCTGTGGAGAAGGCTTCTAAAATTGAATGATGGAACTGGAATTATGGGTGTGTAGTTTGAATAGGAGTGTGTAATATCACAGAGTGGAAAACTTAGAGTTTAAGGGTTTAGAATGTAGTAATATATATAGCTAAGATGGAGGTTTTAGGGCAGAGGCTGGTCCTTCTTCTTCACCTTCTTCTTCATGGGTTTGAGTGGTTTTGTGTAATTGGACAGAAAAGTCCACATTGCGGGACACAAGGGATTGGTTATTGGATTAAAAGTGGAAATAATTTAGGTGTCATTTCTTAATTGGATAGTTTAGCCTTAAAAGTCCTTGGAGAGAAAGATAGTTAGCCATTTTGTAGCTTGTTAGCAGAATGCTGTAGAACTCACCACTTGTAAGACTGTGATATAGATAAGAAATAATAAACATTTGAGTCTGAACACAAAATACCATCTTGAGCGCTTCAATCCACACCTTGACAGAGGCAGAAAAGAAATTAAAGAATTGACAAGACACATTATGAAATTTCAAGTCATACAGATTTAATCCAGGCAGGTTTCTTTAAGCATTGGGTAAAGGCATCAGTTATTTGCAGAGAAATTTCATGTACAGCTTCACATACTTGCAAAACTTTGCCAGCAATGCACTCCACGTAATTTCATCCTCATCTATATCTGGGCAAACCATTTGCTGAGGTATTTTCTGCCATCTGTGAATGTTCATCTGCAGTTCATATGCCAGATGTGTGTTGGCAGCATACATGCTACAAAAAACAAGGATCCAGAACTGTAATAGTAATCCCAGTGCTGCAAATCGAGAAAACCTTTGCAACCTACTATCTAATCATGTAAATTAGTTTGCTAAATAAATGCATTGTTTATATATAAAGAAAAAAAATAATGAATTGCTGTAAACGTGGGTCTCAAGACAGCCCTTTTCACAGGTGCATGAGCCACAGCAGTTGGGGAATTCAGTTGATCCTAGCTGGTCTGCCCTGGTGACATTTAAGTTATTTTCCCATGACTTGAATATTCCAGTTGCTTTACAGCACTCTTTGTGCCATTTAACCTTGGCTGACTTGTGGAGGATTTCAAAGCCACTATTTTAGTATTGGATTTCTCACGATACCACCACTGAATCAATTCCCTTCTCTTGGTCAGTGTAGGGGGTGAGGGGACAGCTCTGTGTAACCCTAATTTAGAACAGTCTCAGAGAAAGAGGAAACTCTGAAACAGTGATTTAGCTCATGCAGCAAGACATACGTGTATATGTGGGACAGGGTGTGGTGAGAAATCCCCTGAATGTTCGAGTTGTGTGGGAGGTATGCATACAAATCCACTTAACAGTTGATTTTCTGTGAGGAATATTCTTCCCACACAGTATATTGGAAGAATTGAGGAAATGTATTTGAGGAGAGCCTAAGCCCTGCTAATAAAAGCCTAACCCTGCTAGGCGAGCCCTGCGCTCTTGTGGCTAAACTAAGCAGCCTGTATCAACTGTGGTCTAAATTTACCTTTGATATCTTTATATCACCCCTATCTGTGACTGCAGCAGACATCCCCTGAGGCTGCACTTAGGCTGGCTGAGCAGGCATGGAACTTTGCTAATGAGTCCTGAAGCTTCTCACATTCCTCCTGCAGGAGCTGCTGGCTGTTGGGAGATGTCAAAGGTCTGACTGAAGTGAGGCTGAAAAGCAAACACGCTGTCCCAAGGATCAAAGGAACTCTTGCTGTATCCCAGGGACCAGCTCAAGCATGACCAGAGTCTTTCTAATCCTCAGTTTCTGTAATCAGGGCTCCATTAAAGTCTTTGTTTGCTCAAACACCAGTACTCCTAGTTCTGTAAGAGCTGTCTAAGTGAAGCTGCGGCCAGAGAAGTGCTCCCGATGTGTGAATTGCTCTCTGTGTCTTTGTAGACTAAAGCTGTGGGAGGTGCTGGCCATGAACCTGAGGGAATTAGGGATGCAGTCAATT
The DNA here is from genome assembly GCA_013397555.1 of Urocynchramus pylzowi. Lineage (NCBI taxonomy): Eukaryota > Metazoa > Chordata > Aves > Passeriformes > Fringillidae > Urocynchramus > Urocynchramus pylzowi. Next base: position 98,850 of record VZRH01001517.1, on the reverse strand, counting down.
GAGCCCTTGCTGACTTTGGTGTGGTTCTGCTGTTGGGAGTTACAGGATCCTCTCTTAGAGACTTTTTCTTTTGTCCCATAACTTAAATCAGCAGTCTTTTTCAGGAGTTCTGTAGTCTATTCACATGCTCAGAAGAAAAGTTGGTTCCCCCTTCTCATTTTTTAGGAGTAAGAATCCATAGTTCAGATTGCTGTAGCACAGCCTGTCCTGGGACCTGTCACTGAAATCACAGAACCTCTGGGGAACCAGTTTCCACATCACCCAACAAGACACATTTTATGATTTATGGACACTGATGTTAATGACATTAACTAGAATGGATTAAAAAATGCACCTATTACTTACTTATAAAACAGCTTTTTTAGAGAGAGTAGTTTAATCATAGTTTATCATCTCTTAGTCCTGCTCTGCCCACCACCCCTAATTTATGCTACTTGTGTTTGTAATATGCTTAAAACTGCTTTTCATTTTTCTGGAATTTAATAAGCGACTCATAAAGGCATTTTTAAACTGTGAGCCTGATTCCTTGAAGTCAGCTAACCTGGTATTTTAAATGTCATCTCTAAAACTCCTTTTAGTGTACAAGACTTTATTTCTAGTTTAATTATTACACCTGTAATGCTGAACTTTGTACACGTGCCAGTTAATTATGTTTCCATGCTGAATGCCCTGCCTTGAGTTTTAGGGATGACATGGGAATGCTGGCAATGCGTGGTGCAAGCACCTTCCCCTGTGTGTGGGGTGTCCAAAGGCAGAGGGTGCTGTACACCACTCTGTTCCAGGTACAGCAAATTGCTGTGTAGACACAACAAAATCAGGGAAAAAAAAAAAAAAAAAAGAGTATTTCAGAAAGCAGAAGTCCAAGTCATTTTGCATGCATAGTGGTTACAGGGGGCTTGGGTGTGGATTTGCATGTAAAATGTGTTCTGGCCATACTCTGGAAGAGGCAGGCTTTAATGGCTTTTAGACCCCACTGGGTGGGAGGCTTTAGGTTATCCCGCAATGTTTAATTGCATGGAATGTGTGTTTAGCAGATTGCTCAGCTGTCACCTGGAATCCTTCAGGCTGGATGCTGTGAGCTGCTGATAGCCCTGATGGAGCAGCTCTGGGGGTGCTAATATGGCAAAGATCAGATTTCCCATTTGGGGCTGTTTGCAGCAGCCCTTTGCTTTGGCACTTATCTGTCAGGCCTGGCCAGGTGGCCTTGCATGGCTGGTAATGAATGTGGAAAACTGCTGCATAATCTGTTCATAGAACCAAGGTTTGTGTGACTTGATAAAGGTAAGCACTAGGTTGGTTGAGGCTTTTCCAATGTAATTTGTTTCTTTGGTGAAAACATTTCCATTTTCTGGATTTTTCACTTTTTCTGTTTGTGTGTATGATGTGGTATGGCCAAGCAATGCCTGTTCCCTCTAGAGTTTGCAAGTGGAAGTTAGTATGGAAATGGAAATAGGAGCACAGCTGCCTTTGCAATGTGTATGAGAAGCAAATAGGTGTCATTATTAGCTGTGTACAGTTGGTTTTGTCCTGGCTGGTTTAGAACCTATTACTATTACCTGTCACTCATTTTTCCATTTCCAT
>VZRH01001517.1:68682-97143 GCA_013397555.1 Urocynchramus pylzowi | reverse complement strand
AAGAAAAAAAGTAAAAATTAGCTTTTGGGGAGAAAAAGAAGAAATTAGTTCATCTGATGACAAGAAAGACAATTTCCCCAAATCAGAAAACTAAAAAGAAAAGTAACAGTACTTTGCTTTAGAATAAAATGAGGTGTGTGCAGGAACAGCACAGTCAAAGCAAAGAGTGATGCATGAAAACACACCTCAGGCTGAGAAATACCACACCAAAATGTGTCAGTGTGACTGGTCATTTTATCTTCTCTTGTAACAGAGCCAGGCAGCTTGGGGTAAAAACTTAGTTTTCTGTTACTGGCCTTCAAGCAAGTCAGTAGTGACNAATTAAAAAAAAAAAAAAAAAAAAAGAGTGGCTGGTAATAGTAATAGATTGTAAAACAGCCAGGACAAAGCCAGCTGTACACAGCTATTAATGACACCTATTTGCTTCTCATACACATTGCAAAGGCAGCTGTGCTCCTATTTCCATTTCCATACTAACTTCCACTTGCAAACTCTAGAGGGAACAGGCATTGCTTGGCCATACCACATCATACACACAAACAGAAAAAGTGAAAAAAAAACCAGAAAATGGAAATGTTTCCACCAAAGAAACAAATTACATTTGTGATAGCTGTGGTGGCAGCCTCTGGATTTCTCTGAAAGTACTCTGTGATGTTTCAGCTATTTGCTGACAGAAACCCCTTAAATGCTGGTCTCAGTGAAAAGGGACATTATATGGAGTGTCCTTTGGAAGATGCACCCCAGAATGAGCAAATACTTTGAATATTTGGTTTTGCATGTGCAGTAACTTAAGAGTAGCACTGGAGTAATCTTAAAACAGCTTCCAACAGCTGGGGCTCTAATGTGTGCCTTGTCTTAGGGTAATATGGTAGTCCTAGTCCATAACACGGTAACAAGAAGGCTTTGTTGAAGGGCTCCCCTTGTGTGGAATTACTGTAGGATGCTGCACTGGTAAGAGCTTATGAGATCTTCTCCAGAAATCCCTGTTAGCAGAGTGTGGTGTTTCTGTGCTGGGAATTGGAGTAACTTTCCTGAAGGCATCTCTATCCATTTATCTTCACAAATGCAAAACCTACTCATGCTGGAAGAATGAATCCTCCCCCTTAGCTGATCTAAGTGTGAGGCTTACCTTTGGTGGTGGGACACCTTGTATTGACCTGTAAAAAGCAATTTATTTGTTATCCATGGGAAGGGGAGGGCTGCTCCTACTCATAGGGAAGAGTTACCCCCAAAGAGGACCCAACAATAACCTTAAAAATGATACTCTTTGTCAAATGAGTCTACACCAACCCTGATGTTATTTTCCAGGTAGTATATTCTGCCTGATAGGTATCACTGGAGACCTCAAAATGAATAAAGCTGCTCTCTGGGAGTGCAGTACAGGGAAGGATTTCTGCAAATAATCTCCATGCACAAATGACACAATTGCATAATTGCAAATATTTGCATAATTGCAACACTCATCCTTCTTATTTTGCAGACCTGTGATTGTTCCACTTGTCCTCTAAGTCATGGCCAGCTTTAGCAACCACCTCTTTTTCAAGGAGACCATGAAGTTGCAGCATGCAAGGTAAGAGATTCCAGATATTCTCCAGGCAAAGGAAAGGATCAGCCAAGATATGCTTCTCAGATTTTAAGTGGAAATCTAAAGCAAATCTAAAGAGAAGTTCAGAATCTCTGAGTCTGTATATTCAAACTGATTGAACAGTATAAACAGTCTCAATGTTAGAGACAAAATTCTGAATAAGGGATCTGTCTTAAAACACACTTGGAAGAGATACATTAAAGACAGAGGAAACTTAAGCAGTTCAGAAAAGAAAAGAAATAATGTACCTTACTCAGATAACCAAGACTACAGTTTGTTTTGCATTAGCAGAAAAAGTTTAAAGTCTAGGCTGGAGATCAGAAGAAGAATCTGAAGTCACAGAGGGGGTAGCTGAGACTGTCATGGCAGCTTGTGATCTGTAGTTGACAGGATGCTGGCAGAAGTCTCTAAGAGTGAATTTCTGTGCTGAATGGCCAGGGAGGTCAGTCCCAGAGGACCTAGGGGATGTTACCAAGGTGTTGTTGTCCTAATGAGGCCTGTTTGTGGTATAAAATAGACTACACACTCTTTTCTACAAGTGTGGAAGTTTATACTGCTCTAGTCACATCAAAGGAAGATTGCTCTGTGACATTTTGGGCCTGGTGCTGTACACTGGATGATGACTTCTTTTCTTCTAGCGTGCCATCCATTTCAGTCCATCTTTCTGGCTCTGAATAACCCTCACAGCTTTAGCATGGCAATATTGCATAAGGCAGGAATTGCTAAAATTGATTTTCTCAATTTTAGCAGTGTCCCTGGTCAGGTTTCAGCTTCAGGATTGCCAATTTGAAGCACATGGTGCTCACATAAACATTTGTAGGGTACAGTCTCAAAGCTGGTCTGCCAGTGTTGCCCTCCACAAGCTGGCATTGGGAGAACCAGCCAGACAAGCTCAGCTCATTTAGGAGGAACCAAGGTTGTAATGCCCCAAAAGAGGGTTCAGTCATAGGTTTAAGCTTAGGTGTAGCAGAGATTATGTTGAGACACGTATCCTTGTATCCACAGAGGTGTGTAAGAGCTTCAGGGCCATTGAAATAAATTTGTCCTTCAACTATCCCATATAGTCTTGTTGGAAAAAGAAGACAATACCTCGCCAAAAGAATGTTGTATTTTCAATGAAATTGGGAAATAATTTCCAAAGCCATGAAATAAAAAGATCCCTACCCCCAGGCTGCACAGAGGGCACATTTTTCCCATAGTATTCCCCCCAGCAGGAGCAGTAAGGGAATTCTCTTTAATCTAGCCAGGGAAAGGTGAGGAAATGGTGATAGTTTTTGCATAAGGGAATCAGCATGCTGTAACATCCAAAATCTCGGACTGGCATCTGTTCAATTACCTGGCTGCTCTGGAGTCTTACCAGAGCCTGGGAGAGCCTGGATTTGCTTCCTGTTACTTTACCCTGCATGCTCCTGTTGAAGGGTGGAGAAAATCATCTGTGGGCAGCAAACACAGTGAGGCTGAACCTGTAACATTGCCAGGAGAGCTCAGGCTTATCAAGCCATGGGGTCAGGAGCATACAGGAGGGGAAGGGAGACAGGAGGCTGACTTGGACAATGTGAGCTGAAGTGAACTTGGAAAAGGAAACTGTTAGGGTATCTGGGTCTTTGCTCAAAGATGTAAGTAGACATTCGTGGAAGTGACGCCTCAGGTTTTAGCTTTTATATTTTTCAGATTCTGTGCTGCTTTAGTGTGTGGGTCTGGGCTTCACATTATGGGATGGTGAGATCTCTGCACAGAACAGGGAGACAAAACAATTCCTGCTCTCGCTGGGGACCAAGGACAAATGATCCAAATTTCAGGCCCAAGAGCATCAACAACAGTGGAATGAAGAGAGAAAAACAAGCAGGATGGGACTGCATGGGCTGAAGCTGGAATTGGACAATGAACTCCAAGGTGCAAATGGAGCAGAACTGATCAAAGTGAGAGACTCCATGAGCAGTTGTGCATTTTGGGACCATTTTGGTTCATCTTGGGTGCAGCCCTGGCTGGGCTCTTGTGCTGCCCAAGGTGGATCCATGGGGGCCTCCTAATAAATCCCTGCTTTATTCTTTAACTCCTTCTAGACTCTGTTCTAGGTCAGCCTTCACAAGGCATCAGAAGGTACTTGCAAATGGAGGGCAATGCCTGTTTTAGCAAGTGAGGCAACTTTCTCAAAACCTGAACGTGAGTGTTCTTTCTGTCATTGCTGTTGAATCTCTTTGAAGCTCACAGACTGTGCAGTGTTCTTGTCAGCCTTTGTAAATACACAGAGATTCATGAAGCACTATTGGAGCAATGGAGTCACTTCAGCCTCACATTTTCTGATTAAAACCAAAAGGAGGAGAACAGTCTGAGGTTGGATTTTCTTGAGCATGGGTGTTGCTGAAGCCAAATAAACACTCAAGACCCTAACAGGATTTTGAACAGAAAAACTCTGAACTAGAACAGCTTCACAGACAGTGAGATTTGATAAACCTCTGAACAGCAGTAGCTTTGCCTTGGATTTCATCTTAGTACCGTGCTGCATTCTATTGCCAGGTCATATTTCCTCAAAAAGTGTACTCTGCTTAGCTGCTCAGAACCAGCTGCATGATCCCAACTTAGCCTTAAGAGTTTGTATTGAAAGGAGCTTCAAGCACAATCTGTACAAATACGTGTTGGGATGGAATCCAAATTTATCTTCAGAAGGGCTGATCTGCGAGAACAAATGGTTGCATTTGTCAAGGAAGGACACGTTTCAAGACAAAAATGTCATGTTATGGAACCTTAATTGTCCACTTATTTTTTCAATGCCTAAACACAGCTATATGTGCTTGTGACTAATAATGCTTTTTCTAGGAAGTTATTTGATTATTTATATTATTTGACTATCCAGAGAAATCACTGTTTTCCTGGCAAGCGTGCTCTTCCCCTTCAAATCTATCTAAAACCAATTAATAGAAAACACATCATTAGAACAAAATGGGAACAGATGTGTTTCAGAGAGGCAGTGTGAAGATAGAGCTCCATTATATTGCTTTCATTGGAGGGAGTTTTTTGGGAAAAGAATAAATATGTGACTGAGAGTAATGATAGAAGATTAGGAAGAACTTGACATGCCTTGGGAGGGGATAAGAGATAAGGACTGTTAGAGGGAAGAAAGAAATGCATACATCACAGAGAAAATTGGAGGTTAGGAAGAGATAGGAAATTGAGATTTGCAATATGTAAGTGGATTTAGAGGAATAATGGACAAGGTGAACTATAAAGAAGAGTTCCTGGAAATAAGGGTAGATTTCAGGTCTGGGCAGCAGTTGCTTTTCAAGCCTCAGATGCAGCATGAGTCTGATGTTCAAAAGACTGCAAATGATTGAGGTCACTACATATCAAAACTGATCCATGTTAACCATATTAAACCCTCTGTTGAAAGTCATTTTAAGCATATTCTAAATAAACTAAAAGATTAAAGGAGACCTGTTGATTAGATCCTTGAGTCTGAAAACTATTTATAGTTCTGAAAACGAGTTGTGTTGAGGAGCCTGAGCTTCTAGCTGCCTTACAGCTACTTCTCATGTGGGAAGACAGTGTGGCACCTCCCCTTTTCTGAATGCAAGGAAGTGCTTCAGTTGGTTTCTTCGAAGGTGACACCTCAAGTGACCTCTGAGTACGTGAAGTGACTTTGTCAGACTGAAAGACACCCCCTCTCCATTGCCATTCCAAGCATTCCCCCTGAATACCTATTTATGGGCTAAGAAAACTGCATGGAACAAAGTGCTAAACATACGGGATTTGAAAGGATGTGCAGGAGTGCACATTTATCTTTTATTATCTCCCTTAAGCTGTGCTGTTATTCAGAAGCCCTAACAGCCATCCATTATTCATCAGCTGTCTTTCTCCTCAGCTGATTGCTGAGCAGAGTTGCCATGTGGAACAGCAGCCTTGCAGAGTGTGAAGTGGGATGGATACTGGATTATGCAAGGGAATTAACTGCTCCAGTAAAGGTCTGGCTTCCAGGGCTTCTGGCACAACTAAGCAGAAAAAGTAAGTGCAAATGTAGGGGCAGAATGTTATACCTGAAAAGATTAAGATACCAATGCCATGAGTAACTCCTTCCTGTAGAACTAAACCCAAGGCAGCTCTTGCTTGGGCATTCTAATGTGGGTGAGCTTTCATCCTGGTTTGGAAACTACCTCAAGTGCACAAAACACCAGGAATTCCAGGTGTTCCAGCCCATTTGACCTGAAGGTGGGTGGCTCTTAGAGCACATTGTGGAGCAGATGTGCTGTCAGATGCTGGCTTTGTGTGCTGGAGGTGCCAGATCAGGGGATTTGCCACAGCCACCTGTCTACTCTTTGTCTTAAACTTAGCTAGCAAACATTCACCCCGTAGTGCCACTTAAAAATGCCTTTCAACTGGAAAAGAAAATGTAGGAATTTGGATCCCTTGGCTTATAGGTAAAATAAACACTTAAGGGTTTGGCAGAGTGATTAATTTACCTACATGCTAAGGGTATCCCCACTCAGGGATGTGACGTAGCTCTTCTAAACCCTTCCAGCTTGGTTACTCTGTGATGATCACATGAACTTCTGCCTTACAAAGAAACCTACTCCAGCTTCTCTAGTTTTCTCTAAGGGCAAGCACAGCATTTCTACTGCACATGCTGCCTGTGCAGGGCTTTAAACCCCAAGCATAAAAAACCTGGTGCGCTGTGCATGTAATTTACCTTGCCTGCCTCAGGCATCAAATATCACACGTGGCAGATCAGTGATTGAAGTAATTGATAGTTGTGCAGGAGATTGGAAGGGCTGTAGGATATACAGTGTAATGAGACAATTTTTACTTGCTCAAGTTTTCAGCCTTGAAGCAAGAGGGCACCAAGACTGTGCTTAATTACAAAAATGAGTACTGTCTGTCAAAGTGTTTGAAGCCCGTGTCACACAGCTTTGTGGCATGAACTGTGATTAATATCAAGCTTACTTTATGGCCTGAGAACTTCCTACCTCCCCTACAAACCATGCACACCTGTTGTGCAGAAATTAATTTGTGTTTCAGTGTTTGTAATAACATGACTGGTATGAAAATAAAACCACAAAATAAAATAGCAAGAATAGGGATTAGCTATTTAAAGTAAAATTCTTTTCTTTTCTAGAGGTGTATTGAGATCTTGCATAAGAGCCAATGATTTCTCTGGTAATGTTCAAGCAGAATTGAATCTTTGATTATATAATCAACTCAGCCTTAAACAGCTATAACCACCTACTAAAATGGAAGTATTTAATGAGAAATCAATTATATAAGGAGACTTCAGAACATTTTAAAGCAAGTGAGATTTTTTTACTCTTTTTTTAGCTGACCTGTTATAATAATGGTGCTTCCTTTGAGAGACCTTGTAGGCAAGGCTGCCAACAAGACTTCTGGGCTATGAGTGCTCCAGGTCAGCCTCTGTGTTCAGGGAAATGGCCAAGAAAATTGCAAACCAGTGATCAGACTGCCCGTTCCTGCAAGCTGCAAATAACTCTTTGTTCTGCTTCTCAGCCTCACGTGGCTGCATGACACCGTGCCAATAGCAATTTGAAGGTATCTTGTTTCAAATACCTAATGTGTGAATCAGACTCCAGGATGCCAGCAAAGCTAGTTCACAAGGAAGGATGCTCCTTTCTTTTGTGCTGCTTGAACCTCATCACCCTGCTGTGATGCTTAATGAAATCGTTGGGCAAACTGTGAATGCTGATTTTTTTTTTTTTTTAATAAGCCAACTACCATGAACAGTTCTGTGTTTTCAATCAGCTGTAAGCTGACAGAAACCTTGTCAACTCCATCTTTGGAGGCAGCTAAAAGACAATCCAAGCAGGCATTAATACAACATTTATATTCATAAATATGAATATGCTAAAACTCTCTACTGAATTAAACTCCTTGTCCAAAGGAGACTGAATGGAATGGCCTAGCAGGAGTCAATTTTTGCCAGGACAAGGTTGGGACAGCTAAAGGAACCTGTACTTTGATTTAGATCCTGTGTTCACATACTGTGACCACAGAGTTTTAGGGACAGAAAAATCTCATGCTAAATAACAAACAAGGAGGGCCTGAGGAGCTTGAAAGGACTTTAAGAGAAAGTTATTTTTGCAAATCTGTACAAGACCAATATCTATGAAAATCATGAACACTTGCAGCACACTTTGCTTGGCCTGTAGCAGATCTGACCAGTGGCAGTGAGGTGGCAATCAAGACCCACAACACCCAATAAAGCAAAAAGCTATTTATGGGTGGAGTATCTTAAGGGGGTGCTACTCACTGCAGACTCCTCCAAGAAGAGCCTGAGAATGAGCTGAAGAAGCAATGTCTGAATTGTGCTTAGTGGCTGAAATAAGCTGTGTGCTTCAAAGTTCTGGTCCTGGCCTAGCCTGGCATGATATGAGGTGCTCCATCAAACCCAGAGTTTGTTAGTTTACATCAAGAATAGATTTAATAGCAATATATTCAAGGCAAACTTACATCATCAATATGAAAGGGTACCCAGCTGAGGTGGCTGCAGCCTGAATTTCTCAGGTAAAGCATGCTCTAAATTAAACCTGCAGTAGAGCACTCAGAAGGAAGTAAATATTTACTACAGTAGGAGATGATTTTGGGATTTAAACCTAGCATCAAGTTCCCAACCAGGTGCACACACCTTGCAGGTCAGAACTCCTGAAGAGCTGATGAGTTCCCCAGCTGGTTGTGCACTGCCAGTCTGTTGCTATTTACTTACAAGACAAGCATAATTTAAGATCTAGAAACCTCTCCTCATCATCAACAAAACTCCTGTTTTGTTGTTTGGTATGTTTTGTGAAAGCTGACAGCCAGTCCACCATGCAGTTCTTAGGTTGCTACTGAAATATCTTTGCAGGGTATTGTTGATGCCTTAGGATTTTAGCTTTTATTTTCCATATATTTGTAACCCTGCAGTTCTTTAGTGTATAACTCTAAACTCCATGTACAGTGTGAGCTGCTGCTTTCCCATTTTGGGCAGACACAACAATTCCTCTCCAGGCCTGGCAATCAAGGACACCTCACTGCCTCAGGCCCTGAGAAATGCAAACAAAAGTGAGTTGGGGAGGAGCAAACTTGGGGTACATGACTTAATTACCTGAAGCTGGAATTGGAAGATTCACCCCAAATATGCAAATGGACCAAACTTATAAGTGTGCAAACCCGTGACCCATTGTTCATTTTTGGGTGTAGCCCCTGGGGGGCTTCATCTGCCCAAAATGTACCTGAAGGCCCTTCATTAAATACAACTGCTTTTTATTCCTTTGATTTTGTCTGGCCTCTGTTGTTAGGTGGGCCAAAGAGGCATCATTGTGACTGAGTGCTTTTCAAGGCAAGTAACATCCCCTTCTTCAGAGCCTGATTCAAAGCCAGCTGAAATGAACACAGAGAACCTGACTGGAGCTTTGCATCAGGCACCCTCTGCCATCCCAGATGGTGGGAGGGAGAAATAAATGCAAACTGAGAGTTTTGAGCAGCTTTTTACATTTCTTTCTTGAAGATGATAGGGAATAATTACAGTCTGAGATGATTTATTTTTCTGCTTGATGTGGATTTAAAAAGAGCTTTTTATAATGCAGCCTCCTGTTTAATGGGCAGTGCAAAACTTTGTATTCTAGAAACCTGCCTATCCAAAAGGCAGAATCCATTCTCTAGTATCAGGAGACAACAAATGCAAAGAGGTGAACTCTAGTGATTCCTGAATATCTCAACAGCTTCCTCTGTTCTGCAGAAGAACTTGAGGTGATTTAGCATTTAATTTAAAAGTCTAATTTGTCATACACCAATAACAAAGTTTATTATGAATGCCAGTAGTTAATCTTGGAAAATTTATAATCTGTCGAATGGAAAAATATTGCAGCACTGATATTTCCAGTGCAGGTGAAAACCTTGTGTCCTTGGGAGATACTATGATTTTACCATGGTGAAGCCAGAAAAATTAGGTATATTATATCCAGGCCAGTGATGATATGTCTTTGGGGATCTTGGAAGTCAGAAAGTTTAAGTCAAATATTTAAAATAAGAGCTACTGTCTATTTTTACCATTATATTTGATCACGGTGGGCACCTTTTGTAGAAAGCCAGAGGATTCCCTTTGCACTTTTCTAGTATAAAGGCAAATAGAAATATGAAAACTGGAAACTTAAAAGGCAATATATTACATTTCAGATTTTCCAACACCAATAATTCAGCTTTTAATGTTTCAAACGAAGCACATTACAATCTTGCAAAAATAATATTGATAAATATATTCAATTCAAGGTTAGTTTAGCCACAAACACTTAGATTATTTTTTTAGAAACATACTGGTGTGGTGGTAAGAACTTCTCCTATTCTTGAACAGTCATAGAAAATTTAGGTGTCTTCTATGATTGTTTACCTAAAGTTTGCCTATAAATATTAAAAATTCAGCATGATGAAATCACAGTACAAAAACCTTTTGAATTTTTTATAACCTAGACAAAAACCTACTGCAGTTTGTGCTTGATTAGTGTTGAATGAGGCATGAACTGAAATCCAGCTGTGACTGTTTTGATTTTCATTCATTGTTAAGTTGTGTGTCCAATTCAACCAATCCTTTACTGGATGTCAATCTATCCAGGCAAATCCCATTGCATTACACCTTTAAACACTGCCTGTGCAAAGGTGGCAAAAGCAGAGAGTTTTTTTCTTTGGGATGTGGCTCCAGTAAAGCACAGGACAAAGAGTTAAAAACCCCCACAACCCCAACAACAACAGAAGATAGATGGTAATTTGAATCATAGCAAGCAACTATCAGAACAGGAAAATCCTTCATGATTGCAGCAAATAGTTTGAATGTATTTGTATTTTAAATTTAGCAAGTCAAAACAGACCATGCCATGACACAGCTTTGGCTCTATAGTTTCCCCAGTAGCTGAGAAAATTTCCAGATGAAGGAAGGACAATTATGGAGTTGTTTAGGTTGGAAAAGCCACTCTCCTCCCAGCCTGTAGCTCTGCAGAGCCTTGTTGTGACCTAAGGGCAGGACCTGGCCCATCAACTTATTGAACTTGATGCCATTGGCCTGGGCTCATTGATCCAGGCTGTGCAGGTTCTCTGCAGGGCTCTCCTGCCCTCCAGCACATGGACATTGAGCCAGCTTGGGGTCATCTGCACACTGACTGAGGGCTGGAGCTTGTCTGGGTCATGGATAAAGATGTTACACCCAGCTGACCCCAATAGTGAGCCCTGGGGAACCCCCCTTGTGACTGCCTCAGCTGGATGTCACCATCCCTCTCTGGGCTCTGCCACCCAGCCAGTTTAGAGCCAGCCAAGAGTGCTGCTGTCCAAGCCAAGGGCTACCAGCTTTTCCAGGAGAACGCTGTGGGAGTCACTATCAAAGGTGCTGCTGAAGTCCAAGGCAATACCCACAGCCTTTCCCTTGTCCATTTAGTGCCTTTTCTTGTCAGAGGAGGAGATCAGGCTGCTCAAGCCCAACCTGCCCATCATGAATCCATGCTGTGTGGGCCTGATCCCCTCATTGTCCTGCAGGTGCTGTCTGATGGCACCCAAGGTGATCTGCATCAGCACCAAGATCAGACTGACAGGCTTGAAGTTCCTGGGATTGTCCTTCCCACAGTTCTTGTAGATGGGCATCACATTTGCTACCCTCCAGTCAGCTGGGACCTCGCCAGTTAGCCAGCCCTGCTGGTAATGATTGAATCTGGCTGCTCTGTGCTTTACCTCCATGCACTATAGACAGCTTGCTCTATTTTCCTCTGCTCTGGTGTCGTAGTTGAGAGGGACACTCCATTTTCAGAAGGCTTCAAACTGGTTTTATTCTAGCATACATGCTTTTTATACATTCTTACAAAGCTCATAAATTTACACTTTACCCATTGGTCATGAGAGACAAACACAAAGTGCTTATTGGAATAGGCAGTTGCAGGTTTCTCTTATTTATCCTTCTTTCTTGCTTGCTTTCTATGTCAACGACCTTGGTAGAAAATTCTTTCAGGGGTAAAGGTGGTTCCTCTTACCAAACTTCTCTCTGGCTCACTGAAGTCACTGTAAAACCCCTTCCACACCCTGGAACATCATGAGACTGCAAGCAGCATCTCTGTCAGTCTGGGCTGCATTTCCTGCTCAGCTGTGCAATGTGTTCCAAATCACCTCCTGACACTGGAATCTGGGGGAGAAACACCAAAGCTGTATAAATGAATCATTCAAAGTGCATATTTGCACCGTGTGTTTGGCTTTGCTGCCTGCCCACGTGCTGTAGGTGTGTAAAGGTTGGCTGTAAAAGCCACTTGAGGCAGGATCTGTCCTGTTTAGAGGTTTCATTTCTCTCAGAACATCAGGCTTGTGGTACTTCCATGATTGTGTTTGGGACTAAATGTAGGTTGAACAGCAAGCAGAACATCCTCACCTCACAAAGATCAGGGCTGGAGCTGTGTTTGATCCGGGATAAACAGAGCCTGTCATTTCAGTGGCTCGGATGTTGACTTGGAAGCAAACCTCACTTATCTTAACGCTGACAGTCACTAAGGTCAGAATGTAATCTATCATTACAGAGTGACTGTTCTTTGTAATCATGCTGTTTATCCTGAAGGACCTGGAAAGACACCTGTACTTTGCAATCCCTGTCTCTCAGGAATTATAATCTTGTATTGAAATTGCTTTCCTAGGAGAACTATCTCATCATTTTCTGCTGGTCCCTGTTTCTGTTTTTTCCTTTTTCAGTCGTGATCTTTTAGTGTCCCGCCTGATGAAATCAGTTTGAGGTAATTTCAGCCAACTCTCTACAGACCCTGTACTCTGGATCAGCTTTTTATAGGCTGAAAATGCTGTGACTACCAACCAACTTGTGACAAAGCTGAACCTGCCAAAAGAGGCTTTGGCATTTGAAAAATATTGCTTCCTATGAAGAAAGTAGAAATGAGGGCTCTTAAAGCTGCAGAAATCTAGTCCCTGATAGTGCAATTTGTGCCTTTACCAGCTTCTCCAGATACTCCCTTTATATGATTCAAGGAAAACCTCTATAAATGAACAAAGCCATTTGTATTCCTGTTGTTGGTGTTAGGCTTCTTTTTGCAGAGAAAGGTAAGGGTGTCATCCAAAACAAAGGAGAAGCTTGAACTGACCTCTGCAAAGCTCTTTAAGATGAGAAAGTTCCTTCAGAGCAAATTAACTGATAGATACAGAGTGGAAATCCTTCAATCATTCAGATCATCAGGATGAGAGTATGTTTATTGCTCTTTGCTGTGTATAGCGTGTGTGTGTATGTACATAAATATTTAGGGAAGAAAAAATTTAAATTAACTTACAAAACCAGTTAGGAAAAGTTTTTTTCAAAAAGATTTTTTCCAAAAGTTTTTTTTTCCTAAATTCCTTCCTTTAGAAGTGAATTTCAGGTTGAAATTCTGTTTGGGTGTTTGCATTTATCACATCATCCAGTTCCTGGTGAAGGAAAACAGTGGAAAGAAAAATGTCAGAAAAGGAGAGAAAAAATGACAAACCAAATTGGATGTGAATTTATATAAATAAGTTTAGGAAGCACAATGTTCTTTGAAAAGCATGAAGGTTTTAACCAGACTGTGTAATTAAAAACTGGGTCAATCATGTTTTTTCATTAAAAATGTAGACATTTGGGCTAGTTCTGATTTTAGCGTCAAGCATGTAAATATGCCATTAAGAAACACTTTCAGTCTAGCATTTGAATTTCCAGAAATAGTGCTTAAAAATCCTACTTTCCTGTAATTTGTGGTGAAAATCTTGTGACGGAGTTTTTTTCCACATTTTCCATCAGGGAAATGTTTGTAGCAGTGAATTCCTGGACTGGCAGTTAATGTGGGAATCACAGGAAACATACTTAGCTCTTGAACAGATGCAGTTTAAATGTGTGACCTCTTCCCAAACCTTTTAAGGATTGATTTTTTTTTTTTTTCCAATGAAAATATCAACAATAATGAAAATATTTATGGTTGTCTACTGAAATTTTTCAGAGCCTGTTTGAATTGAGGAGGAAGCAGCATAAGGAAAGAAATGCTGAGCAGAGACCACCAGTGTTGCCAAATACTTCACAAATGTGTTTTTAAGCCAGGAAAGAAGGCTGCTTCTCCCGAGGCTGAGAGGAATGAATCACTGATGTGGGAGGTACAGTGTCATCCAAGAAAAGAAAAGCTCCTCTCCTTTGCACCCAAGCCAGCTGCTTAGTAGGTTAAATAATGTTTTTAGATACAGTGGTGTGTTGCAAAGCAAGGCAAACATCCTCAGCTCTTCGTGTTCCACTACATCAATCACTGTGGTGGGGATACAGGGCTTCACTCCCCTGGAACATCCACGTGACAGATGTGAAAAAACCCCAAACCCCATATTCACTGACATCCCTCTGTTGGTTTGAAGCACATGAAGGTGTGCTTCCATCTACAGAGTAAGAAGAATGCTTACATTTACAACCATTTCTTGGTAATATTTATATATTTCTTGGTTACGTTTATAACCTTTTCTTGGTTTCACCTTAAACCCCAAATAACCTGTAAAAGAGTTCTAGCAAAATGCTTTCATGCAACTGGAAACCTGTAAAAAAATGTAATTTAGGAGGTACTTGATACTAATCTTTCTTCCTAGAGTTTGGTTAGGAATTCTCTACGACTTGTCTTGGGCCTAGAAAGGGAAGAACATGACATGGTCATGCTCAGTTTGGTTATTGCCTTTCATAGAGGAGGACTCCAAGCTATTGCAAGGACTGGCAACCAAACCCTCACTCATTTCTTTACTCAGTGCTTCTTTGTGGCTGGATTTTATTTTCAGGGTGGAACTTCCATTTGTCTCTTCTCTGACTTCGATATTTGAAGTTTTCTCTTCATTCATCCCATCATTTCTCAGACATTGAATTGCAATCTTCATGGGAGATTGAAATTAGTAAGGGTCTTAAGATTATGAAATTAATATTGTAAATTTATAAAATTAAAATTTAAAATTTAAAATTAATTAAAATTTAATTTATAAAATTAAAACTGAAATTATAAATTTAAGCTTAATATTAACTTGTCAGTTGATCCACATTTTTAGAGCATAAGCTGAGTCAGATACAGTCTCTTATATGCCATCCTAAATTTATATTCAGTACTGGAACAGGATCTTCACTAAAGGCAGGAAGAGGCTTTGGCCATTAAAAAGTAATATTACACTGCACTAGAAAAAGTTGAATGAGGAGCCACTGATTTAAATGGGAGTAGATGAGCTTCCTTTTTTATTTACAGCACTGTAATTATGGAAAGCAGTTTTTTTCAAACAGTTGTAGAACTTCTACTTCTTTTACCATCCTGCCCACCTATTGGCCATTGTGCTCTCAGTGTAATTAGTATAGAGTACAACTGATTGTAATTCCAGGATAGTAGTTGGAAGGCAAATAAATTCTACTAAAAAATCCTCTCTGCTGTCACAAAGCATCCTGATGCACAGACAGAAAGCAGAGAAGTAGAAATTCTAAATTTAGTATGTTTTAAGTTCAATTTTTTTCACCTATTAAGAGTCATTTCATCATGCTCTTTACCACAGTAAATTGGTCCTGCAAAACTCTTGCAAGGGGATCAGTGATGCACTTGGAAGCTGTACTCTTAGATTAGTGCTTTTTAAACTTCCATAACAACTGTTAACAAAGGGGAACTTTTTGAAGCTATGCTCATTGAAGCCAAAATTGCTGTCCAGCATTGATTCAAAACAATTCTCAACCCCACTTTTCTATCTCAGGCCTCAGAATTTTCCAAGCCTTCTTCACCTGCAGTCTAATTGCAGAAAATAACCACTAGGGCTGGATCTTTATTGTGGTGTTTTTACCTGAACAAGCTTCTTCCAGATTATTAACCTGGCACAATGGATCAGCAGACAATAATGGGCCCTGGGGCACATCACACCAGGGCAATGGCAACACTGAGTCATTGCCAAGTTTGGCAAGGTGATGAATAGAAATAATATCCTGAAAAATGTGTGCACTTTGGATTTAGCACAAAGAATGTGTCTGGGAAACAGCCATTCTTCTGTTGCTGGTAGTTCTGCACCTGTTTCCAAGGGTATAAAAGTGTTTGTGTAGGAGCTGTGTAAATTCAAGCGAGACAAACAACACTAGTGGTTTTTCTTAATATCCAATCCAATCCAATGATATTTTGGCAGATCCAGAAATGCCATTTCCTGCTTGGCTCCCCTCCAGTGTTATTTCTAAGGATGGATGTGAGGGAGTCAGTTAAGATGAAGGGGTAACTACTCCAGTGGGCTGTAACCACACAACCCCAAAGCACTCTCAGTAAATCAATCCCCTTATTAAAACAAGGCATGGGAAGTGTTCTGTCCACTCTCCTGGCAGGCAGCACTGAAGCACTCCTTCCTGAATGGTGGCTGTACATTGAGGCTCCTTGTTCTGACTTCCAAATGCCCAGATTTTTTGGTTGGCAATCTGTAGCCTTCCCAATGAGTCCTCCTCCAAACCACTTTTGGGAGTTAATATTTGAGTGCTCTACAATTTATTTTCGGCCCACTTTGTTCTGCCCTAGATTTCTGGTAGAACTCTAGTGCTCACCAGCCAGAATAAGCCAACAGTGCTGTCCCAAAGCTCAGGCTATCCTAAAGCACTGACTTACAACAATTGATGAGGGGAAAAATGCTTGGAAAATATGCTCAAAGAAAATACAGCAGATGAGTAACATAAAGTAGGTCTAACACTGAGAGAAAATGTTCTGAAATACTGCACTGAAACAGCCTACTTCAAAAGACTAATCCCTTGAGTTTGGCTTTATATGGCACAGTGTAAAACTGTTCTTTAATGCTATGTCTGGGAAACCAAAACACAGAAAATCAGATCAGTGGCTCAGAGCTGCCTTAGACTTTGCCCTTTGTGTGAGTTTTGCCTGGTTGTAGGTGTCCAGGACTCATTTCCTCTTCATAATTGTCTGTAAATGGAAGAGATCCTGCTAGTTTTAGCCTGTATGCAAGCTTGTGCAGGGAAGTGTTGAGTGGGATGGTGTTCAGCCAGGGCAGCTGCTGCCCACATGTCCAGATCGTGTCTAGCTGGTGTTGGTAGCTCCCAAAATCCATTGGTGAGGTGACAGGGCTGTCACTTGTGGTGCTCACAACTCTGCAGTTTTGTCCAGACTGCTGGGAAAATGCCTGAAACACCTCATTTGGGGAGGGTCTCCCTGTGGATGTCATTCATTCCTGGCAGAGCAAATCACCTCCAGGTGGTTTTACTGCAGTGGGCACGGCAAGTGAGCAGTCAGAAAATGGGAAAAGCTCAGTGCTGCTGCAGGAGTGTCTTCAGACTGTGGAAGGAGTCCAAGAGAAACAGCACACTTGAGCCCAAGGGCAGTGCAGAGCCTGTTGTCCAGCCTGTTGTCCTGCCTGTTGTCCAGCCTGTTGTCCAGCCCTCTGTGCTGACTTTGGTCTCCTGAAGTTTTCACACTGGGTCAGTCCTGGGCCTGCAGCATCACAGTTTGCATCTGACACCATAAAGCTCAGCCCATTTGCACTCTGACCTCCCTGGCTCTGTGCTCCAAGCTCTGGTTGACACACACCACTGGGATTTGCTCTCCTGGAGCTTAGAGGCTCTTGGCTGTAGCTCTGGTCTGCTCTGATGATGGCAGTGTTTGCTACACCTTGTGGATCTCCTCATCCCCAGGAAGCTGGGAGTCAGAAGGCAAAGGAACTCAGCTGCTGCTGTGTCCCAGAGAGCTCATGGTTGAATTCTAATGTACTACTATTAGGTCCCTTTAATCAGTTTTTTTCTGGAGGTTTTTTTTCCCTTGGTTTTATTTTGTTTTGTTTGTTTTTGTGGGGTTTTTTTGTTTGTTTGTGTTCTTTTTTAGTTTTTTTTTTTTTTTTGGTTTGGTTTTGTTTCTTGGTCTTATTTTGTTTTGTTTGGGGTTTTTTTTTTTGTATTTTTTTGTTTGTTTGTTTGGGGTTTTTTTCTAGTGTTTTTTTTTTCCCTAGGAAGCTTTGACTATCGTGAGAAATCACTATTCCCAAGGGCTTTCCCTGCAGTAATTGTAAATCCCTGTAAATCAGTGAGAAGAATTCTGCCTTAAAGCAGATGTTGTTTCTGCCTTGCAGTGAGCTTTTCAANTTTTTTGGTTGGTTTTTTTTTGTTTTGTTTTTTTTTTTTTTTTTTTTTTTTTTTTGTTTTTTTTTTTTTTTTGGTTTGGTTTTGTTTCTTGGTCTTATTTTGTTTTGTTTGGGGTTTTTTTTTTTGTATTTTTTTGTTTGTTTGTTTGGGGTTTTTTTCTAGTGTTTTTTTTTTCCCTAGGAAGCTTTGACTATCGTGAGAAATCACTATTCCCAAGGGCTTTCCCTGCAGTAATTGTAAATCCCTGTAAATCAGTGAGAAGAATTCTGCCTTAAAGCAGATGTTGTTTCTGCCTTGCAGTGAGCTTTTCAAAGCAGTCTGCTGGCATTTGTGTGCTTTGATAGGTCCTGTGGACCCCAGAGAGGTGAACACCCCAGGCCAGGACACAGGTTGTTGCTCGTGAGTGGCATCATCACCCTGCAAAACCCATGGGAACTCTGCTCCAAGGGGGCCTAAGCACTTGATAAATAATTAAAATGCTGAAAACAGCATTTAAAAAAAATAAAACTCTGGAAACACAGAGTCCTCATGGTCAGCAGGAAATTAAGAGCTGCTTACAAGCTGCTGTTTTGCCTAAACAATGGTGGTAGCATTTGTCTTTAACAAGTAGTTGTTGAAAAAGGGTTCTATCAGGAACACACACATGTATAAATTGTTTTATCTCTCTTGTAGTCCTATATTGTTAACCTGAAATGAATGCAGTACTGGAAAAAGTAAAAAAGAAAAAAAAAATTGCATTTAGTTTTGAACTGTCTGGGAAATTACCTTGTGTATTCAATGTGGAGTTTCTGATGACTTAAACTGGTACTGTGAGGCACAGAAAACTTTGTTATTAAACTATAAATCCCATTTAAATTCCTTATTTGACATTGAATCTGGATGAAGAATTTGAATTTGGACTCTGGAGATAATATTCTTCCTACCTTTTTTTTCTTTTTTTTCTTTCTGGCTTATAGAAAGTTGTATAAGTCTGATCATGGAACTGGTTGGGTACAAAATGTTGTGTTCCTGACTGGTGGAAGTGGATGTCCTCCAAAGCTCTCAGCTCATGGAGTGCCACAGAACTCTTTTGGCATTCACCTGGTAAGGGTGAAAGGGGCACAAGGTGACCTGTGTGCAAAATGGAGAGACCCATGGAACTTCAAATACTCCAAACACTGTAACCTGGAGCTGCAGTGACACTGAAAAATTTCCGTGGAGCAACTGTGTGCTCTTCCTGGTGGCTTCAACAGCTTCTATGCTGCTGGATGCATACTGTTGAATTCTTCAACTTTTACACTCTGTTTTAATCTTCATGCATCTGAGTAATGTTATTGGCACCACAGTACAGTACATATGGAATTGCAAGGCTTGTATTAACTGTGCAGAGATGTTCACTAATATATTTTTTTTTACATGAAATATCAGAGGAATAAAACCATTGTGTAAGTTAAGATGAAAATGAAATAAGCAAAGGTTAATTTTTCTTAGGAGAATATATTTCTGAGGGAGTGGAAAAGTAGTGAAGAAATCAGATTTTAGCAAGACTGATAGTAAAATAGTTTTTCTTGAAACAAAGGCAAACAGTGCTCTTGCACTACAAAAATAGAGTAAAAAAAAATAGTGAAAATAGCATCTTTCCCTAAAATAATGGCAGTTTTCCCTGTTCGTATGGGGGAAAAAAATTCTTTCAGTAGTAAGATTTAGAAAACACTGATGTTTTTTAATTTATTATTTTTTTATAAAGAGAGTAAGAATTTCCTCTGTGGTCAGGAGTAAGGTATCGTAATTTCTGTCTCTCTAGGAGCTTAGATTTCTTTCTGTATGCTCACATTCCACTATTCCTGCTAATGTGCTGTGCAGGAAGAATTACATTACACAGCTCTGCAGCTGGGACTTCCTGGAGGTTTGCATTTTTAAGGTTTTTCCCCATCATAGCCTGCAACCAAGGCAGCAAATAAATCTTGCAGGTCACATACTGTAGAGAGCACATGGCATCAGTGATGGGGGAGGAATTGCTCTGTGAACCCTGTGGAAGCCAGCTTGTTCCAACTTTTCAGTTCTGTGCCCAGCCCAGTGATCTTTCTGACATCTCTGAATTTATCCTTGGGAATACTGCGATGTAGCAGGAGGGAAATGAGATGCAGTTAGCAAACTGATAATTGAAAGTAATAAAAGCCTTAAGCAAATGCATAAAACTCTTCCCAATCATGGTATTTATGGGCCCAAACTGTTAGAGAGATATTTATAGGTTCGATGGAAATCCAAAACATATGGTATTTTTATCCGGAAATACTCTTTCAATTACACCCTGCATGGATCTCATAAACATCCCTCTTTCATCTGAAAATTCTTCAGTACATTAGGTAAGAAACATCATTCCATTTCGTAGGGGAATGTGGTAAACAAACATCTTGTTCTAACAGATGTTGAAGTGTCTTACAGATTTCAATCGGCAAAAGGAATATTCTGTAAGTTTTGGCTCTGGCAGCTCAAAGTAATGCAGCTGTTGGGCCACACATTTTGTATTTTGGTCTTCTATTTGTTATATTGGAGAATGTGTACAATCAGCATATTTTTTCCTGATTTTCATCTGTTAAGCATAAGCATCTTAATCTGCTTTTTATTTTTTCTGTGTGCTAAATCTCTCCTGCTCTGCAGATGTAGCAGGCTCATACCTTAATGCTTCCTCGATTATCTCTGCAGAAGAAATTTTGGAGAGCACCTCAAAAATGCATTGCTGCAATTTAAAATCAAATTATGCATTGCTGTTTCAGAGCAAGCCAGTGTTCACTAGACCTCTAGAATCTACAATTGGGCTTTGACATAAGCCTGCTGGGAAGGAAGATACTCCAGGAATAGCTGGGAGGGTCGAGTCAAAAGGCAATTTTGTGCTCCATCTTGGCTTTGAGAGAAGCCCAGGCAGTGCAGCTGTTGTCTCTGTCCTTCATGGAAGGAGGGATCAGCACTGGCTCACAGCTGTCACTTGCTTGGGAGTGGGAAATATTGTGCAATCTTTTTGCTGAAGTGGTGGGATTCATAAATTTTATGCTTGTGTTCACCATGGGTAGACAGGGAAGCAGACCTGGGATTTTTTATTGGCTTTTTTTCCTTCTTTTTTAAACACCTGCATGGATCTTGGGAAATTCTGCTTTGTCTGAGACACTGTGCCTGCAGGAGTTTCCTGAAGGCCAGGGATATTGCTGGAGCTGAACTGTAATGCAGTGCACACACTGTCTTTGAGCTGTTTGGTGGAACTGTAGCTCCAGGCTGGAATAGATGGGTTTGATGAGTCCCTTAAGCATGTCACTATCAAACTTGTTCCAGATATTGCCATTTCTTCAGGGAAGTTTCCTTGCAGCCTCACTTGCCATGGCTGCACCTTGATTCCACCAGCCCTTCTTTTGGTAGATCAACCTTCCTGCACTCCTTTCCTGTCAGGCATGCCTCATGTTAAATCAAAATCAACTATTTTTGTTGTCTTATCTGTATTTGTCTTGCTGATTTGTCTTGTTGAGGTATTGGGCACACTTATGTGCCCAAGAGGGTTTGTAGGAGGATGTCAGCCCATGGGATGGCCAATGAAAGTTACAGCTTTGGTGCTCGCCCCAGGCTTTAAAGCCCCTCGATAAAAGTTTCCTTCCCACATTTTCCATCTTTTTTTTCACCTTTAGTGCTACTGATTTCCTGTCTGTCTTCAGTATTTAAGGAACACCTCTTATTCTGGGTCTTTGAGGTTACAGGATTTCCCTCAGTGTCCTTCAGGGTCCCTGTTGCCCGTAAGGGCTGCATACAGTTAAAGCAAGTGTCACAACATGTAACTTTTTTCTTCCTCAGCTCCTTCTCTTTGTTCAGTTTATTCTATAACATAGTGGAGAGAGAAGTGTCTACTTTGGAGTTGTTTGTTTTTTGTTCTTTGGTTTTGATTTTAAATTGCAGCACAGTGTGAGTTGGTGAAAAGTACAATTATTCCCATCTTCTTGATCCTTACTGGATTCTTGTGGGGAGGGTGAAATTTATTGGTATGTCTAATGGGTGTGTCTGTATAGATACATCTTAAGTGAGAGCATCTTGTGGCTCCCATTCAGAGTCTCTTGGCATGGTACTTCTCTGTGTTCAAAATGCAAACAACAGAGAAAAAATACAA
This sequence comes from Urocynchramus pylzowi, assembly GCA_013397555.1. Taxonomy (NCBI): domain Eukaryota; kingdom Metazoa; phylum Chordata; class Aves; order Passeriformes; family Fringillidae; genus Urocynchramus; species Urocynchramus pylzowi. The sequence continues at coordinate 75,369 of VZRH01001517.1, read as the reverse complement.
TTGGATGGGAAAATAAGTTCTCTTAGAGTCAGGGAGCACTAGAGGAGCTAATTTTGCTGATTCTCTGCCACACGCATCACTGATCACTGTATATAAATTATTCAGATGTTAAAAGGCTCACACTTGTAAATACGAAAGGAGTTTGTAGCAATAATCACAACAAACCTATGCTGCTAAATTACTGAAACAAATTATTCATGTCATCATCCTGCATTTTTTTTCTTTTTGACCTTTAAACTCTGGAAAAAGCTTTGGGAGTAGAGTACTGTGGTAGGAGGGGAAGCCACGGTGATCGTGGCAGAGGGATCTCTGGGGATTCTCCCAAAACACAGCAGCACAGAGGGCAGGAGGCATCAGCAGGGCTCATGGCTCCTCATCACCTGTGCATGAGTGATATTTCTGAATCTCCCAGCCTCCAAATGTGAACACTGCTTTAAAAGCATTTGAAGTGATTTTGGGGGAAGGTCAGTGCTTAGCTCGAAGCCACCCTGTTAAAACCTGTAGTGGCAAGGAAGTGTAACATGGGAAGAGCAACTTCCCACTAATTTTGAAGCCTCAAGATATCTTGAGGATTCTCATTACTTCAAATAGGAGGTTCAGAGAATCACATGGACATAAAACTTAAAAAAATTAATATTACAGAACTGACTGTTGGTCAAACTCTGACTAAGAGCAACACGGTACAGTGTAATTTAACCCTGGAAACCTGATATAATTCCAGACTGTTCACCTGTATTTGTGCAGGGTGAAATAACCAAAGGATGCTCATGGGCTTATTGACCCTGGGTGTGGAGTGGGGACAGGCTGGTTGGGCTTTGGTACCGTTTGCAGCCTTGCCTGTGGAACTGGTTTAGCTGGGACAAAGTTCTCTGTCCAGTGCTCTGTTAAGCCCTGGCCCTCTGTCCCAGCTCTGTGCTCTGTGAGCTATGCAGAAAAAATTGTAGTCTGGCAGGAGGTAGAAATATTTATGGAAGAGCTTTCTTCTGAACAGGTAGACTGAGGACCCTGTGAAGACCTTGGAATGCACTTAGAACTTAATAACACACAGGATAAAAGAAAAATTTTCTTCTAGATGTCTCCCTATGAATAATAAATTCACCCTCATAGCAGGTGAGAACCATCTTTCCTCATTCATGCTTACAAAGACCCTACTGCTAAGTAGTGATGCAGCCTGTTTGACTTTTTCAGGTTGAAAAAGTCCCCTGTAGAGACAGTTTTGTGAGGCTGATGTCAGTGGATGCAGCTTCAGCATTTCCTCTTTTATGTGTGAATTAGCGCTGTGGAAAAAACAGGGAAGGGCATTGCTGCTCACGTTTTGTTGCTGCTGCTTCCAACAGTGCAATGCTGGTCCAGCCAACTGCCCTACAGGCTGTGCAGCAAGCAGGTGCTGCCCTAAAAGGCCTGGCAGGATTCTTTTTCAAGGTTTGATTGCAGTAGCATCATCCTGGGGGATAATTTATTTCATGTATGTGAAACCCCGCTGGAAGCCTGCGAGCTCCTGGGCTCACCTTGTGAAGGCAAAGCATCAATGGGCTGAATCCCCACCTTAATTTACAGCAGCAAATGACTAACACAGGTTCTGATGTTTATTTTGAGGTAGGAGAAGTTCTGTGCATGGAGAAGCTGGGGGAGCAATGCTGTGTGTCAATGATTGCCCTTTGTGCTCTGTAGAACTTGTTGCATTGAGAGGGAGCAGTTAGCCCCACCAGATGACAGCCCGGGTCTAAGCTGTCATCTCACATCAACTGCCACACCTAGAGGTGTCAGAGAACTGTGAAACCACTTTTGGGAAAGAGGAACAATGTCATTAGGGGACCAACACTTGAAAAAAACATTGCAATTTCAGCATCTGACTGGTTTCTAGATAAAGACAGATGACTCTTCTGCTCCACAAGAAGGCATCCGCTGCTGCACTCCTCTGTGGAAGATGATAGGCTACCTTCACATCAAGCAACATGCCATTCTTGGTATAAAAAACCAAATCCTTGAAAAATCTCTTGTTCTTGCCAGTTTCCACTAAATCATTTGCCCAGGGAAAGCAGATGAAATATTGCCTTGGAATCACACAGCCTGCTTTGGTCACTTTAAGTGAATAATGCAGCTGCCTTGTGGCTCTGCAGTATTTGTTTGGGGCAGATGAACTAAGCAAATATCAAAATTGTGTGAGCAAATCCCTCCTCCCTCTAACTTCAAAACCTGTAGTGGTATTGCACCACTAGGGTTGGCTTGACCCATTTTAATCTAAGAGCAGAACTCCTGTGAAATTTGAGGATAAGCATGACAACCATTACACTGATTTATCAGAGTGAAAGGGGAGTTGCATTAGTAGTTTTGGAATTTATTGTAGTGGATAAATGGCATTTCCATCAGCAAAAGAATGAGAAAGTTGATTTATAACAGATAATTCCAATAATTTCTGAATTTCCATATTAATAGAAAAGTGGTACTTCCATTTTTGCTATTATCCCCATATGTGCCATCTTCTTATAAATATGGAAATGTGGCAATTATCTGAGAACTACTTTATTTTCAAATTATATCATAGAAATTAATGAATGGGTTTTTTTTTTTTTTGGACTATCATATTTTTAAGTGTTTTATTGGATCTGGGCTACTGCGTTGAAAGATAAACTCCATTTGGCAACGTTTGATACTGTATCTAAAACTAGATGCCTGCTAATTAGTTAATTTTCCTTTAACCAAAAGCACAGAACTGAGCCATACTCAGAATAGATGCTATTGATTTGTCTCCTTCTGTTTTATGACTTTCAGGATAACGTGCTGAATAGGAACTTGCAAAAGATATATTGCTCCTGGAAAAGGAATTCATGTAAACAGTATTGATGGTGAATAAAACTAATGCTAAAACTCTATCTCAGCACCATTATGTGGTGACAGGGTAAATATTAACTCCTGCAGGAATGAGTCCTTCCACACGTGCTGGTGGTTTAGGAATGTGGTGGTGCCAGCCATAAGAAGGGGAGAACTTGGTGGACAGCACAGTACCTGGGAGAAGAAGCAGTGTCTGGGGTTCAAGTGGTTGAGGAGGAAAATTGCCCTGCTGGGGGTTTGATTCCATAAAATCACACAGCTTTTAAACTGTGAGCAGACTTGACATCAGAGCTGTCCTGTCATTTTTGGGACTACCCACCAGAGACACTCAGCTGTTGCACGTAGCCACATGTCTCCTTTGAGTCCTTCCTTAGTATTGATGCAATAAAAACCAGAGTGGAACTTACAGAAATGGGTTTATTCCTGGTGAAAAAGCAAACTTCCCCCTCTCCCCCCCAATTACAAAAGCCATCAGAGCAGGTATCTGCTGATGGGGCTTTCCACATGGAGTTCTGAACCAAGTCAGCCAGTGGGAATGGGCCATGTGAAAGTTGTTCTTGTTTCTGAAAAGATGCCTGTACCTGAGGAGTCATGGCTGTCTTAAATTCTGTATCTAGGGGCTTCCATGGTGAGAAGTTAAAATTTCCTCCTAGATATCTCACTTTGTTGTTTTTTTTTTTTTTCTGAGTGCAATGTTCAGCTCAGGGAAAATAGATTTCAGAGGGAAGCACCATTTACCAGGAGAAGCCTTATTCCTTGGGAGCAAAACACTTTAAAAAATGTGCTTTCATTTGATCTTTCAATGATGATGTTAGGCACTTTATACTGGCTTATATTTACATGGGAGATTAGCAGTCTGTATATCACAGAATTGTTTCACTTGAAAAATTGATGTATATGACATTACTCTGTGCCTTTTTCTCCATTTAAACAGGAGAAATTTATGGTGAGGTTCCCATGTGCTTTTTCTCATGGCAAGCACTGCTGACAGATTAAGTGATGCTCCATTTCATGTAACACCTGTGTTGTGTGAATTGATAGGAGCAGAGCTGAGGTACAGGTATCAGTATGCCTTGCTCAAATTTGGAGCAAGTGTCTTAACACTTGGCAGGGGGAAATGTTTTTTGTAAATTTTCTGTATCAAAAAAGGAGCTTGTGTGCAGATATCAGCAGAGGCTGAGAGTGCAATGTGGAAAGGCAGTGGCTGGGATGGCCTTCATGGTGAAAAACATGGCAGAAACAGATCATTAGACATGGACATTGTGCTAATGAGGAAAACAGTTTAGAGAAGTGTTTGGCATTTTTATGTATATACATGTAGTGATGGTCCAAAGTTAGTTACTAAAGCACTGATTTTTACCAGAGTGAAAGTGAAATCTGAATGTTGTGAAGATGTGGCTTTCTCAGAATGTTCTTTCTGCATCACTTGCAAGATGTATGCTCTGCCTTTTGTCTTTGTGTGGTTAAAAATGCCACACTCCCTGAGCTGTGAATCCTGATGTGGGGAAAAGCCACATATGGAATGTCAGGGACTGAAACTGCTCCCATTTACAGCACTGGCCACTCTGATCATCACAAGGATTTCATCAGCCTCACTGGGGAAAACAAGTGATGTTTGACTTACCTGGGCAAATTGATATTTCAGAGCTGGCTTCAGCAGTCTGCCTGTGGCTTGACACTTGGTCTGCAACACATAAAACAGGGTAAACACTCTTTCATATTTGAGATTGGAAGCAGGCACTTGAAGCATATCTTGAATATGCTTCTGTTCCATATAGAATAATGACAGAAGATTTTTTTTCTTTTTTTAATCTTTCTGTGGCCTTCCTGTTAAAATGTAAACTCAGTCTGGGGCACTGGGAAGTACAGAGCTCGGATGCAATAATAATTACACAGTTCTGGGAATTTTGCTGCAGATGATGTCCTGATATGGTTTTAAGGAGTCTGTCTTCCTTTCAAGCTCTACCACTTTTATAACCATCCATTAATATTTTCTATGCACCTCAACAACAGTGCATGGAAGTCATCTTTCCATCCTGTTCAACTGTGTTTTAATCAGGCTCAGGATATTTTTTCTGAGGAGCTCAGTGTCTCAGCTGTGAAGCAGATGTTTTGTTCCACACAGAAGGACAGAACAAGTAAATGGGGAAAACGGGAGGATTGTTGAATGCATTTGGTTTTCTAACGTGCCATTGTCACTACCATGCACTATTGCTTTTTGCTGCCTCCCTCTTGAGATAAAAATGGGTTTAGTTCTTGAATTTATGGAGTTCAATTCTGCTTTTGCAGATTCACAGCCTACAGACTTGGCCTTCGACTAGCTCTTCAAACAGAAGGGATTTGATTTGCTTGTTTCTCCCATTTTCACTCTGCTGCAGAAGCATCTGTCCACAGGTAAGGCTGATGACCTTACCTGACCTTCATTCCTGGGTGCATGGGATGCTACTTCACCTGGCTTCAGGGTAGGTTCCCCCTATGATTCAGCACAAGTTAATGAATTGGTTTCCTTGGACTTCACTGAGGGATGGTGGCATGGTGTGGGTAAAGGTAACAGGCCACGAGTTCTGGCTCTAGGAGTGTTTCCAGCTGAAGGGGCTTCTGAAATCTTAAGCTGAGGAAAAAGAACATTCACTAATCACCTCACAGCTTCAGTTTTCTCTCTCATTGTAGTGGAGTTCACATACTGCTACTGTGCTCAGTCAGAGGTTTTGGCCTGGGAAGTTCCTTTCCTTTGGGAGTGATTAAATGTGGCTGTTTGGAAAGACTAAAGCAGCACTCGTCAACCTTTGGCACACTGAGCAAACAGATGAGTATTTGTGGGAAATGGAAATATACAAAATTCCACAGACATTGAAGGGTTTGATCTGCAGCCTTGGAAGAAGCCTGGATTGATGCTAAAATGAAATACACAGACATTAAGCTTAATGAATGTAATGTACAAATAAACTTATGTTTCTATAGTTCATAGAATATTATATTCATAGTAAGAATATGCCTTAAGTAAGTGAGAAACTGTATTGATAAGATGGTGAAGGGTTTATAATGTAGGGGTGTAATTGTACAGAGTAACCTGAGAGTTTAGGGGTTATAGAAGCATGTGTGTGCATGTGAGACAAAAGCCCATTGGTTAAAAGTATCTACAGAGTAGTAGAAGTAAATAAAGGTGATAGGTTAGAAAAGTAAAATAAACTTTGTGGCAACTGTCCATTGGATCAGAAAGAAATCATATATTATATATTTTAAATAGAGATACACATTTTTTCTTATTATATATTAGATATATAATAGATACCTAATATATATATAATATATTATATATATACTATATATATAGGAAAATAGATATTAGCAATGATATATTAGATATATAATTAGAAATTATATATTAGAGATATTATATATATATATAAATCTATATATTCTAATATTATATATTAGAAAATATATATTGCCTTGTAATGAAGAACTTGTGACCACTTTNAATAAAAATAATAATAATAATAATAAAAAAGTTTTCAGAGTAATAATAAGTATTCAGAGGGACTTCTCCACAGAGGCAGAGCTGCCCCTGTTCTGAAGACAGCTTTTAAGTGGATGGTGGGGCAGTGGGTCCAGGCTCACACAGCTCTGCCTCCCCTGTCAGCATGTGAAGCTGCTCTCCTGGGATCTCTCTGGATCTGGCTGGGCTTGAGACAGGGCTGGGTGGCTCTGTGGTGCTGCTGTGCTGCTCCTGGTGCTGCTCAGCTCATGCAGAATTGGCCTGGGACCCCACAGGAGGTTGTACGAAGTCACAGGCTGGGAAAGGCTGTCTTGGTTTGAAAAGACAGATGTCTGCTAAGGAAGGCAGGAGCCTTC
>VZRH01001517.1:57631-68463 GCA_013397555.1 Urocynchramus pylzowi | reverse complement strand
GCCATCCCAGGGTGGCTCAGCCCTCCTGCAGTGCCAGCTGTGGCTCTGCTGGAGCAGGGATCCTGGACAAGGGGGGAGTTTTCCTCTGGAGCTCCAGGGCTGCTGGAGATGGGCCTGGGCTCCCTCTGGGAATGCAGGGGAGCAGAAAGCTGCTCCTCTGGGAATGCAGGGGGCAAAGGCTGCTGGGGTGTTCCCAAGGGCAGATTGGATCCAGGTAGGAATGCTTGGCTCCTCCCCTGGGCAGAGCCTCTCCCATGGGATGATGGAATTTGATCAGCCATGCAGGGACACTCAGTGGCCATGGACAGCAGAGATCTCCTGGAGGGAGGGTTGGCTGTGGGAGAGATAAAGAAAACTGCCCAGTGAACAGCAGAGAACTGCCCCAGCTCTTACAGGTGGTGATAGAACACACACTTCCATTTCCAACCTAAGACACAGGCTTTCAGGGAATGGCTTGAGAAAATGAAGGGTGAAAGGCAATGGTTGCTTAAGCCTGCTGTTTCAACAGCTTGGCTGCTGTGATGCCTTAAGGAACTGGAGCAGGAGGGAGTTCAGAGCAACAAAGTGGGGATTTATTGAAGAGCCTTCAGAGGCCACACCCTGGCAGTACCTGAGCCACAGCCATGGCTCTGCCAGGGGGCTCCAAGGTGGGAGTTAAAGAGGGCTTGGTCACGAGATCTCACATTTTTATAAAGTTTAGTCCATTTGCATACAGGAGTTAACTGTCCAATTAACAGCTTCAAATGATGAAGTTTCATCCTCCTTGCTCACTTGCCCCACCCTCCTCTTTTCACATTGCTCATGCTTCGGGCCTGAAGTTTGAAGAGATTGTCCTTGAGTCTCCAGCTGGAATAGGATTGTTTTGTCTTCACCACCCTGTGCAAAGATCCTAGTAACACTTAATATAAAGCTAAAAGCTGCACACCAAAACAGAACAGAAAAACTTAAAACCCAAGGTATCAGCTGGGGATTGGCTTTCTCTGCAGAGTTTATTAGAATGAAGCCTTTTTGTGCTAGCTGCAAATCTGGCCTGGTTCACCCATGGTGGATTTTCAACTTGAAACTAGAGAAAAGATATGGTTCCTAGAACCCAGGACAGTCCCCCCTTGCTGCCAATGATCACACAGGCTTTTTGTTCCATGCCAGAGTCCTGGAAGAGATTGCAGCTGGGATGGATCCAATTCAACTGGACATTGTGCTGGCCTTGATGTTGATGCAAAGCTTTCTGCTTTTGTCCTCACATCTCTGGATTTACGTTGGCTTCTGCTAATGAGACTTAAAAGGAGTAAGAACTGACCTCAAATTAAGACTGGGCTATTCCTGCAGAGCCTTCCAAACTGTTTATTATATTGATCAGTTAAGCCCCATGAATTCTTCAAGTTAGTCAATGATGTGAACTGACAAGTTAAATTATTACAGTGAAAGCCCTGCTGTGCTAACTTAATTTATGTTGTAGGGCCTCAAAACAGATTTTTATCTGACTGCTTCTTTCCTTCTTTTTTTTTTTTTTTTTTATTTTCTAAGACTAAAGTGAGAATTTTCTTTTTGAAAACAGAGTTTTTTTGTGAGGATAAACCACATCAAGTCAGCTGTCCAGGGAAGCTACAAATAATGCTGCTTTTATTTTAAATTCAATAATATAGGCATCTGGAGCTATAAACACTTTCTAAAAGTTGTGTGTGGCCCTGGGAAGATACAGACAACTTGCATCTGTGTTGTATTGTTACCTTACCTGACTTGAGATATTTGGATCAAGGGCATGCTTTTGATGTGAATGAGAAATTGGAGAGGAAAGCCTCATATGGAAGAAACACAAAACTTGTAGATTCTGATGGGCACAGCCCTGGGAAAGAAGAGGGAAAAATGCTTTCTGCAGTGCTGTAGTCAGGTCCCCATTCCTCACTCAGAGCACCAGGGCTTGGAGCCATGGAAATGCTGCTGGAATGCTGTGCCAGGTCAGCCTGAAGGGCGGGACACAGTTGTGTCCTCACAAAGCAACCTAAAAGGAGGTTTGGTGTCATGGCAGTGAAGCTGATAACAGCCTGAAAGAGAGGAAAATGAAATGGATTTTTGCCTCTTTACTGTATAGTCAGCCCTCCAGTGAGACAGCTTAAAGGAAAAAACTGCTGCCTTGCAGAAAAGGAGGAAAAATTCATTTTGGCAGGTTTCCTTTGCATATAGCTTGCCCTGGTGTGTTATTGCATAATATCTTCCTGCTGTTGTGTTGCATTTCTTTGGAACAAAGAAGTGACTTTTAAATGGTGCCTGTGAATGTATTTGTGAAAAATCAGGCTTAGAAATAGTGATTAAAAAAAAATCTCTAAGCTGATAGTGGATTGTGGGCAGTGGACCTGCTCTGCTTGGATAAGGAACAAAGGCTCCATCCATGCCACGTGCTTTCCTTGCAATCTTTACATGTGGCTGAGCTGCAGCAATCTGTGACTCTGGGCTAGGTGTTCATATTTGGGGATTGCTGGACCTTGGCACACTGGCAGATAAAGGTGATTCTAGTTATTCCAAGGACTAAATAGCCATTAATTATATGATTAATAGTGCAGCCTTTAGTAGTTGGGACTGACTTGTTTGATGCCTCATTGTGTTTTGTTTCACTCATTTCATATTTGTAAGTGTTTTATAAACTAAAAGGGATCTGCAACTTCATATTTAGTTACTTAAATATTATTGTCTTGGCAAATGGCCCTTTCCAAAATGCAAGTATCTAAAACTTGTGAAGAGCAAGAACAAGATTTTTAGGTTAAAGTATGAGTCAGTGATGCTGATTTATAACAAACCTGGGAATTAAATCCAAGATTTTCACTTAAATAATGGATATTTATTTTTCTTTTTCAAGGACATTGTCTTGCAGTGCAACCAACATCCTAACAGCCCTCTCCACATGCATCTCCACGGATGCAGTGCCCAGCCCTTCACCAACAGATGCCATGAAGCTGAAGCTCAGCAGGAAGGAACCTGCAGTCCCAGCTGCAAACCCACAGTGCCAGGCAGCAGAGCTGTTTGAACATCCTCTACAAATACCAAAGTCTCTTAAAGTCAAGTGGATGCTTTCCATTGCAGTCTTCCTAGCATATGCACCCTGTATTCCTGTGGGTTTTTTTTTTTTTCCTACTGTACTTATCCAACTCAACAATATAATTATCCATGCTCATGATCTACATACTACCCTTTCAATGTCATGTTTTCCTGCTGAGTTCTAAGAATTGGGCAGATCTAGTGCACTTTTATGAACACTTCCATATCCTGTCACTCCAACAGGATGCTCAGGTGGCTGTCCAGACTCTCAAAGGAGCTTTTAGAGTCCTTTCAAGGTTCTTATTTATGTAAGATTTTTTGCATTTTGACTTGGAGGACACAAAAAAAGAAATGGTTTGCCTGCAGTTAACTTGCAGCTGGTGAGTTGTTCAAAACAATATATATATATTATTTATACTTTTTATATATATTTATATATATATATAAAAAACGATGTATATAAAAACTATATCTATATATTTATATACACTTTCTATATATACTATATTTAGTAAATATATACACTATATTAAAATATATTATATATGTATAAATAAAATATGTACTATATATATATATATAGTATATAATAAAAATACAAATGTAGTGTGTATTTTTAGGTTTTTTTTGCCAATTATTCAAAAAGTTTTGGTATGATTTTTACCTGTACACTCCTGAAGATAGTTGTGTGTATATGAATATGTACACATGTAGGTAGAAAGGTACCTGTTGGAAACTCCCCTAGACTTCAGTGAAATATTTCAAAGGTGTTGACATTTCTCACTGGGCAGGGTTGAGCCTTGAGGAGTGGGGCTGTCAGCCTGGGCTCCATTGTCAGCATTCAGCAAAGGTCCTCTGGTTATTGCAGGGTTTTATTGAGGGGTTGTGAGCTCTGAGAGCATCCTCTCAGAGGGAGATGCTGTCTGCAGCCAGCTGCAGTCCAGGAGTGTGCAGTACCTCATGTAGGACCACTCTTTATAGGGCCACAAGATGGTTGGCTTGAGTCACAAAAATTGAAATTCCAAATTCCACCCTGGCCACCATCCAGGTTGGTAATTTCTGGAGTTTGCAAAACTCCAACATGTTTTCATGGCACTCAAGTTAGAGTTCAGGTGAGGAATGTTCCAGGGTGTGACTATTCCCACTCTCAGCAGGCAGCAGGAGTTCCTGGATCAGTCAGTGCTGCTCCCACCTCATCCACTCCAGAGCTCCCAGTGCAGCCCAGGGCTGCTTCACCACTCAGCCCCTTACACAAAGAACAAGGCCTGGCAGAAATTCTTGAAGTGATGAAGCAGATCTTATATAATTTTTCTTTAACTAAGGGAGATTTCCTGCAGAGGTGTCTTTGTGTAGGGGCAGCTTTCAAGGCAGCTCTTCATGACAGGGAGCAGCATATGCTACCAAAACTGTCCCCATTTATAGTGAGTCACTGGCACTAAATATAGAGCACTTATTTTACTGCTTCTGGCTGATGCTGAGCTAAATTTGAAAGACAGAATAGGCAATTCCAGTTCTTACCATGGGTAGGTAAGCCTGTGATTTTTTTTGGGTATCTGAACAGCCACATGCCCCTTTTTGCTTGTAAACTGTGGCTTTTGTGTTGTCTTTGTTTAATTTTCTTCATTCCCCAGTTATTATCAGATGCTCAGTGAATACTGCACATCACAGCCTGAGAGACACCCACTGGAGTCCCTGGCCACCCTCACTCTTCTCTCTCCCTGTCAGAAATGTTACCTGTTCCTTATGCTGCCCATCCTCCCTCTTCCCAAGACACTGAGGCAAAGATCTTGAGCAGCATCTACCTGATTAAATACCTGGGGTTTTTTCTCATCTTTTCTGGTGCTGAACTAATTCTGGGTGCTGAACTAACATGTCTGGCTGCTCAGGACATCACCAGGGTGTCTCACAGCAGGAGTTAAAACAGACTCCTGAAGACCTCTTTCCAGTGATCTCTCCAAAGTGGAAGATTCCCTTCTCCCAGAGGGAAGAATTCCTGTTGCCTATGAGGGCATTTGCTCACCAAAAATCATTCGAATGAATCCTTGAAGGTTTCTTTTAACCTTTTAACTTACTTCACCTGATGATTAAAATGGTGTTATTTCCAAAATATGCTTTGCTTCCACATGCTCTCCTGTCAGCTGCACCCAGACACTTCCATGTCAGTGGAGGATGTCTCTGGTCTTGCCAGTCCTCCCTCATGCCCTGCCTCACTGAGCCCTACCAAAACTGTGACTAGTCTGGCTCTTGGGGAGCAGATCCTGTGGCAATAAAGATGCTGGGCTTTATTCTGTATTTGAATATTTGCTGTGAACCTGAGTGCCTGACAGTCCCAGCTGAGGAGGGGGAACCTTCTGCCTCTCAGTGCCTTGCACATGGCAGCAGCCATGAAAATAGCTGGACTGTGGGAAATAGTAAAGGGAAGATGATTTCCAGAATGGTGTAAAAGCCTTAGAAACAGAAAGAACAGAAAACTCAGAGCAAGCTGCAGCTGCAAAGTCTGAAAGTAGAAAAGTTACTCTAGTACACTAAGAAAGGACATGAAACAATATCTTGAGTTTTAGTCTTGGCTGATAGATCTTTTAGACTGCAGAAAAATATGCTTAGCAAAATAGTAGAAGGTTTTAAGCTTAATAGTGTTGTATTGTATATTGTTAATAGAAGGCAAACAAGCAAGCATTGTGTGCAGCAGGTGTATGTGTGCTTTTAGTGACTGGCTAGAACAACTGTCTGTGAGCTTTAGCAATGTGCTGTTGGCTAGAAAGTTTTTAAGATGCTCTGTAACAAAGAAATCTTTGGCTGCTGCTGGCAAGACGTGAGCTTTTGCCATTTTTCAATTGTCTCAACCATGTAATGAGGCTGATGCCTCAATAAAGCTCAAGGAACAAATCCCAGCAGTCCCTGGGATATGTCCTGTTAGTGAAAAAAACTCCAAACACACTGGACCAGAATGCTTAATGCTTTCTAAACCACCTCAGGCATGGAGGTGCCCCAGGCACCAGTTTCAAGCCACAGAACGATCAGGACAAGTGTCTCAGTGAGAATCACTGCTGCTCTGCTATTTCCCTGCAGACAGAGGATATTTGACAAAGGTTCTGTTACTGAAATATCCTGTTGTCACCAGTATTCCAGTCTGGAACAAATGGTAGCTAATTACAGTGGAGAGCTAAATAAACTCAAAATGTATATTCCTACTCCTGCAGTGCCTGACTTAACCACAGTTGGTCCCAAGAATTCTGGAAAATGCCTAGAAAGACTTTTCAAGACTATATCTTCCATTAGTGGGTTGGCTTGGGTTTTTGTAAACATATTTCACTGAGTGAAAAAAAAAAAAAATAAAGAAACTCTGGAGTGGGGCAGTGCACCAAACTCCTTGTGAGCTGATAGGACCCATTTCTGCTGGGCCTTGCAGGGAGCACACACACCTTGACAGAAGGTACAGCACCTCCACCTTCTAGTTCAGTCTCACTTGTCATCACTGCATTTTACCTGTTGTCACTCTGAAGACTTCCTTGGAAAAATTCTTCCTCTGACTTTTGCAAGGGTGACTGCTAGAGAGCATTTTGAGACTCTCCTGCTGTGATAACTCCCTTCAACAGCCCTTTCACAAAACCAAAAGAGCAAATGCATTTGAAAAGAGCTTGTTTTAACTGCTGCTTTTGAAAAGGTTATAAATGTTACTTTTAGTGTTTAACTCAAATTCTTTCTTTTCTCTCAGAAACGAAATTGGCCAGCTCAGGAGAACAGACTGGATATAAATATAAAAAAAGTTTTTTGTATATAAAACTGAATACGGGACTTTTCCACTTCTCATTTGATGGCAGGATTTCCAGGCAATGGATAATGGCTTGCAGCAGCAGTCTCTTCCTTCTGAACCCCAGCATTGGGCATTGAGCTATCTCATCCTGCTGCCTGGTATTGCCTGTGCTAAAAAAACCCACACTTGATAGAAATATCTGGAATTTAATGCTATACCTTTTCCCAGAGGCTCCTGCCATCTTTGAGGATTGTCAGTACTGTTATTCCCTCTGACAGGTCTCATCTATCCATCCTAAGTTTGTTTCCCATGATAATCCTTCCTAGTGACATTGTACATGCATATTATTTTCTCCAAAAGTCTGCATGCAAAATTTCATGGTAGAATGGATCTCTGCAGCTGAACTGGTGCATTGAGCTGGGAAAGTGGTGTGTGTAAGGAAAATGCACTCTTAGGAGAAGACTTTAACTGCTGTTTAACAGGGTGCTGCCATCTTTCCTTTATTTAGAATTTACAATGCAAAAGTCTTTTGGTTCTGCAACCCTTGAACACATAGGAAAGAGACAACTAATTTGCATGGGTAATCTTATGAAAGCCATCTTTGTAATTGAGTGCAAACTGTGATTCCATCCACTGCCAGTGTATTATGCCACTTCAATAAACTTTAATTTCATTACTAGAAGTCAAGATTCTCTTATTAAACTTTTCTATTAAAACAGAGTGAGAAGAAGATTCCAAAGTCCACATTGCTTCTGCTGTGTCACTTTTATTATAATGTAATGTACATAGACAAATGAGATATCCCATTGTGTTTGCCTATGGGTGTTAAACATGCCCTTGAAACCAAAGACAAAATAAAGCATAATAAAAAGATAGCTTAGCAAGACTGATGGCACAGCTTCTTGGCCCTGTGAAGCAAGGTATTGAAACCTGAAGGATTTTGGGAGGCTGAGAACATCCTTAGCACACTGCCTGTGGGTGCAATCCATTCCTGGTCTGTGGGCTGGGCTGAGTTCTCAATGAGTCTCAAGCTGCATCAAGGGAAATTTAGGTTGGATGTTAGGAAAAAGTTATTCACAGAAAGAGTGATAAAGTTCTGGAATGACTGCCCAGGGAGGTGGTGGAGTCACCATCCCTGGGTGTGTTTAACAAAGCCTGGATGTGGCACTGGGTGCCAGGGTTTAGTTGAGGTGCTGGGGCTGGGTTGGACTTGATGATCTTGAAGGTCTCTTCCAACCCAGGGATTCTGTGAATTCTGTGAGATGAGCTGACAGCAAATCTCCCTCCACAGCTGAGCAGGCTGCTGTCAGCCATAACCTTGGGACAGAACTGCAGCACTCCAGGTTGCCCAGGAAGCTTTATCCCAAGGCTTTCTGTGCTTAGACAGCCTGAAGAGGAACGGGTATTTCAGTGGGACTGTGCTTATCTGCTGGAGCAGATAGTTCAGGGGTGATCTGGTCATTGCCTGAGGTGGTGTGCTGAACACTCCTGGTGCTCTTAGGAAACACTTGAGGGAAAGTTGGAATGGATATGTCAGGCAGAGCACTTAAAAATGGGTGAAAAATAAGAGAATATTTGTGACATGGGACAATGCAGGTCAAATCCACATAAGCTATAAAGATCTGTGTGTTTCTCTCTAGAACTGCGTGGAAAAGAACTGTTCTGTGCCAGGTATGGGAATTACAGAATCTCTAAAGTTAGAAATAAAATGCAAATGATTTGAAGTGCCTGTTGAGGGGGAATAGCCTTGGTGGTGGAGCACTTGAATCAGTTCCCTTCCACGTGGTGGGATCTGCTGGAGATATGGATTCTTTTTTATCCCATTTCACTGTTCTTGGCTGATGATGAGTGATTAGGATTAGTGAGGTCCTTTCAAGCATTCCTCCTGCCTTTCATATCTCTCAAAGAAGGGAGAACATCACATTCTTTTTTTTTTCTTAGAATGTTTTACCTCCCCTGTGTTGCTTCTGCTTAATAAAGCTAGTGCAATTAAAGGGTGATTACTTGATCCTAGAGGAGAATCTCTACTGCTCCATATTTTCTTGTGGCTGCCAGGAATGGTGGGCCTCAAGTGGCTGGAAGTTGGGCAAAGCTGAGGACAGACAACAGCAGAGATCCTGATGTGGATATTGTTGGTCCAAGGCCTGAGATGCAATTGCAATTTTCTCATAATGCAAAATGGAGGCACAGATATTTCGAAGGAGACAGAGTAGCTTGCTGGGGTTCTTGAGAATATTTTTCTGCTAAATGAACTTTCTGTCCTCTGTGGACTTGACTAAATGAACAGATCATAATATATCATAGAAATAAAAAATTTTCTTGAAGACTGTTTGTCAGCAAAACTTTAAAAAGCAGAAATTAAAAGGACTCTAAAATGTTGTGGGAAAACTCCAGACTTGCTGTTCATGACTGAGCTTTACAGCTTTGCTAGACCTTTCCTAGATTGATTTTTCCCATTCTAAATGTTATGGAATTATTAAGCAATGTTTGAGAGTGCACTAAATTTATGGCCATTATTTTCTAATGAATTCTGGTTGAACTGACAACTTTAATTAATTCTACCTTTCAGAAATATAAATAGGAAGGAGAAAGAAATAAATAAAGCTTTGACCACAAGGCAGAGCAGCATTTGAAAATGAAGCTTGAAATGTCCAACTGAGTTGCATTAATGAGATATCAGGTCTCGAGTTTGTAACCCTGGCTGGGATGTCATGGAGCCCAGTGCAGGCATGTGGAGACTGTCTTGGAGATTTCCTTTAATCTTCCAAGCTGGCAGGGTATGAAAGATTAAAATGCTCTGGATATACCAGACTTGCCACCTCTAGTTCAGGCTAGTTATTAATGTGCTACGTGGACAGCAATACTTTATTAATTGTATTGCTGGCCAGTGATCAATGTGACAAGCTTAGCAAAGAGCACAGTTATTCATCAGAGAGCTGTCAAGTAGTAATTGCCCTCATGTGCATTAGAATAAGGCAGTGGGAGAGGCAGAATGGGTGTGCTTTTATCATTTTTAGGGGCAGGTGTCAACAAAATTAAAATCTGCTAAGGTACTAGTAAATAAATGAATTGGAAAGGAATTTATTTGCTCCGACACAACCATACCACTACAAAGTAAGATCAGGGGTCATACTTTAGCAGCATTTGAATTTTTAGATATTTTTAAAAGTGTTTCCAGCAATTTCTTTTCTGTATACACTATCTGTTATCAGTTACACTTTTGTAAGGGCAGGCAGAGGGTTTGCAGTTCTTTCCTTATAAAGAAAAATGGAATGGCTGAGATGTAATTTTGTAACTGTTCTTTAAATTATAAAATGTACAATTGTGCAACCAATGTCACAAGCAGAATTTATTTTGATCTGCCATGACATTCTTTCACCTTTTGTGGGAAAGCACATCAGTAACAAAACATCAATGCTTCTCTTTCTGCAGAGGTGAAGACTTACACTTTCCACCAAAGACTGCTATTTTAAGGGTTGTCAAAAGCTCTGTGGAAGTGAGAAAGGTAAGGCTGAATGTGTAATCTCTGTCCTGGTCCCTGCTGTATTAAACTTTTTCACATTCTGTGTTTCCCCCATCATTCAAGATAACCTCATCCTTCAGCTGTGGTGCTGGCACAGGATGTCTGCTGGATGCTTTGCACATGTATATGGGTCAGTGCCTTGCCCTACAAGCTTTGGAGCTTTTTATTTCAATTTATATTGAACATTTATATTTACATTTTAGAATGCACATTATCTGCATTGTGTTTTGCTTTTACTGTGCTGACTTTGTTTTCATGAGTTCCTGAGAAGCTATTGAACAAAAGATTTAGAGTGAACCTATCCCAGAAGTTAACATTTCAGAATATGGCTGGGGCTAAACCTGACTGCAAACGGTTGTTTATTAATCATTCACCTTAATAATGGTGTCTTAGGCTGATTCTCTAGGCCTTCCATCTAACACATTTCAGGTTGCTAGACTCACCAGAAGTAATCCTAGAATCATAGGATGGGTGGGGCTGGAAGGGACCTTGAAGATCTCATTCCACCCCCTGCCACTGGGGATG
>VZRH01001517.1:26529-49140 GCA_013397555.1 Urocynchramus pylzowi | reverse complement strand
CCCCCGGCCACATCTTGCATTTCCAACCTAGGACATGCCTCCAGCACATTTGTGGGCCCAGCACTCCAGGTGTGGCCTCAGCAGAGGGGAAGGATCCCCTCCCTGAGCCTGAGTGTGATGCTCTGCCCAATGCAGCCCAGGAGACCCTCAGCCCTCTTTGGCCCCTCAAGGGCAGCCCACTGCTGGCTCACGTTCCACCTGATGTCCACCAGAACTGATGCTTTCAGTTTTAGCTTTCATATTTTCCAGACTCTGTGCTTCATTGGTATGTAACTTTGAACTTCATATAAAATGTTAGCAAGTTGTCCTCACAGTTCAGTCAGACAAAACAGTCCTTTTCCAGCCCCAGAACCAAGGTTACCATTGCAGCTTCAGGCCCAAAAAATGTAAAATAACAATAAATTGAGGAGAGCAATCTGGGAGGATGGGACTGCATACCCTGGAGCTGTAATTGGACAATTAACCCCAATATGGAAATAGACCAAAACTTATGAAAGTGTGAAAACTTGTGACCCGTCGTCCATCTTGGGTGGAGCCATGGCCTTGTACTTGTACATTCTTTGAAGGCCTTTTAATAAATCCCTGCTTTATTCCTTTAACTCTGTCTAGCTCTGTTGTGGGCAACCTCCTAAGGCATCAGAACCTCCAGGGCTGGTGCAGAAAGGAGCAGGATTGGAGCCAGAGGGTCCCAGGCATTGCCTGACCCTCCCTGGGGCTGGTCCCTGGGGAGCCCTGGGACTTGCCTGGGCTCTTAGAGGGAAAACCATGGAATCTGAGCCCATGAGAACCAGGAAATCTCCCCTCCTCAGTCCCACTTGGGGCTGTGCTGGGCTCAGGTGCATTGCCAGGCCTGCAGGTCCCTCTGCACGATTGCCCTTGCTTAGGAGGGTAGGGAAATGTTTGAGCATCAGCCTGGTGGTTGCTGTGAAGGGCATGTAACCTCAGGAAGTGGTGTTGAAGGGATTTGGAGATGGGATGTGAATTTCTGACTGGAAGTTCAGACCTGTGAAGTATTTTAACAAAGTAAGCGGCTGAATATTGTAAAAAAAATTTAAAATAATTAAAAATAATATTTAAGATTTTTTTAAAATTATGAGCATAATCACTGTAACATCCATGCTCATTTTACAGCACATTTGTAGTTTGATTGTTTAAAGTGCTTTTTATTTCCATGTTTATGCCTTGGGGACTTGACAAACTGTGAGCTAGTCTAAAAATATGTGAGATTTCTTCTGAGAATGCTTGCTTTGCCAAAGTTTGGTTTTTTGTTTTTTCTTTTTCTTTTTAAATAATGAGTAATGTTCAAATTAGATAATTCCAGCATTTAAGAAACAGTGTGGGGAAAAAAGAGAGGAGGAAGAGGCATGGCAGGGAGCATCTTCATTGTGTTTTTTCTTTTGAAGGGTGCAGCCCTACAAGTCTTCCTTATAAATATCTGTTTGTGTTTATTACCAACATGTTTCCTAGGAATTCAGTTGTGAATTAGGTCTCAGGAGACTGGTTTCCTTGGCCCTTTTCTACAACTTCTCATAGCCTCAAACAAATCCTGGTTCATTCATACTTCTTTGCCTGTGGAAAGAATAATTGTAGATTTCTGCAAAACTATAGCTAATTTATCTTTTTTTTAAAAATAATAAGCTTTTGAGAGGAGGACTTTGTGATGCTTAATGCACTTTTCACATTCTGCCTTGTATGGAATTTTGGAAATGGGTGACTTCAGACAAAACTTTCAGACTTCTCTTCCAGGTCAAAGTGGTACTGTTCAAAGCAGAACAAACATACAAGGGGGGGGCAAAAAGTCTCTCTTGGTTAATAATGTAAAGATGAAGCTTAATATCAACCAGGTTACTAATTTTCTTAAAAAGAAAAAAGAAAAGTGCAATTTCAGCTCCACAAAAGCCTTAGTCCTGGTCTCTGGCATTTGAACCTAGTCCTTGTCATCCTTGGGACCTGATGGTGAAGTTTCTTGTTCACCCTCCAGCTCTTTCAGTGTGCTTTTTGTGGCAGTGTTTCACACTGTCTGTGAAGAAGGTGCTTTAAATCCATAGGGACAGAGATTGAGTTGAAATAGTGTGGTCAATGTTTTAATGTTGCTCACCTTGTGCTTCAAATGAAGATGTGGTGCGAATAAAGTGCAAATTTGCCTAGCAAATTGAGGCAGATTTCCACCATTGTTCAGTGTCAAACTTGGAAGGAAATGACTTGGGCTCTGGAGACAAGCTGATGATGTGTTTGCTCAAAGGACTTGGACACATCATGGTGTGTTGGTGTGCTTTGGGGAACAAATCTTTTGTTTTAAAAACGCTCTGTTGGAAGAGGAGGGTGTGAGCAGAACAGTAATGTTCAATTCAGTAAGCAATGAGAAATTCTAAATGGATAGCTCCACCTCCATTTCAGGTGGAAGAAGGAAGATTAGTGAATCGCTGTAATGTGTTAAATGTTTTTCTGCAGTTTTGTATTATAAGTCATAAATGACATGAATGAAATGTGGGTTTATTTAAAATACATTAGCAAGGCTTTTGCAAAAAAATTAGCCTATGAAAATGAACAGAATATTTTTTCTGCTGTATTTTTGGATCATTCCTCTTTAAACAGTGTGCATCTCAATTCCTGGAATGCATGAAGAACAGGCTTTTTATTTGCAGATGTACAGAATTTCACTGTCAGGGAACTGAGTTATGCTATAATAGCGTAACAGTGTATTACACCTCGGTAAACCAGCTGTGATAAATCTAAAACTGAAATTAATTAAACATGAATCTTCCTAGATTTTTATGTGTTACTTTTGCCTCTTATTTTCAGTACTGTCCACTTAAGATGGAGTTAATAAAAAGCCAAAGTGCTGCAAGAATGTGACTGTTCTCGGGTTATGTAGCACCTCATGAAGCACGGCAGGATACTTGTGAGGCAGCCTGTTCTGAGAATTTGATATTCTGAAGAAAAGAACTAAAAGATTTGGGTAGCTTACCTAGCTGTCATTTTTTCAGGCTTTTCAGCCAAGGTTGCTACTGCATGCCAAATCTTGCAGAGGCTTAATTTGAGATACAGCAACAGTTCAACAAAACTGTGTCTATCCAAAGCAGAACTGAAGGTGATAAAATTAAATGAACTGCCATGTTGTTTCCAGGGTAATCAAATTCAGTAAGTAGGAGCTCAGTAATCTCTGGTCTTTTACGTAGCCCCTCAGTGTTATAATTAATTCAGTCTTCATTTTGGCAGGCTGTGGATTATGTTTAGATTATCACCCTGATGCGTGCCAGCTGGGCTTCATTGCACCTGAAGGCCTTTAATTTGGAGATTATCTGGAACCTTGATCCTAATGCTGGTGACCTCTGTTATCTCTGGTCTTCAGAAAGTGTTTCTTTGCTGGTCCCCTTGCTCTGAGGAGCACAGCAGGCAGCCATCCACAGCATTTGTGGAGGTTCTGCTAATGACTTAGGATCAGCACCTACCCTCCAATTACAGTTTACTAATCTGGAAACTAACAGCTGCTGAGGTCTCTGTGGTTCTGTAGAAATGTGATATATTCTCTGTATCTAAATGAAGAACTGTGGAATGGTTTTGATTAGGAGTCAGAAGAGCTACAGGGACAGTGGTGCTGTCTGCCTGATTAGCTAAGCCTGAACCTTTAAAGTAGCTGGCTTTAGAAGTCAGTCAGACTGGGAATTGAGCAGGGATATGTTTTTAGGGCAGTCTGTGAGCAGAGAACAGAAGAGATCTTTCTGAAAAATAAACTCAGCTGCTTACTGTTTATACGTCCATATCCTTGATTTAACATGAAGTTGTTGCCTCCCTTCTGTTCAGTGAAATTAAGATTAAAGGCTTGTTTGAGTTTTAAATAGCTCCACGGGTAAATGCAGATTTCAAAGATATAGACCAAAATCCTTTGAAAAGACCCTTTCAAAAAACAGGTATTAGAAACCCTTTTCAAAGTACTGCTATTTCTATAAACTTACCTTCACACAATATTATGTCAAACAGTTCAGCATGTCTGACACTACCCTGGAGGATTTGGGCCCTGGTTGTAATGGTGCTCTTAGTCGTATCTGTTCCAAGCTCAAACTTTACCTCTATTTTTCACCACTATAAATAAAATAAAAGATTACTGGCTGTTGCCATTAATTTGTTTCTGCTCTGTGCAAGCTGCTGGAGGCTGGAAAGAAACATCCCAAGTTATGTGGCATTATTGACGACAAATACATTAATGGAGAAGCCTTAAACATGTAAGGAAAAACCTTGCCAAGGAACTGTGTGGCTCTGGCTTTGAAGCATAGCACGAGCCTGACCCTTTATCTGATAGAGCCAAACTGCTTTTTGTAATGTCATCCATGGAATTACTTTGCAACTGGCAGATTTTGGGATCTGGCTCAATCTGGGATGTCATGCACACCCATGAGTTCCAGCATCTCTGCTGATACAGCAGTGGATAAAGTTCCTCTGTGATGTGCTCTCCCCATAGCTCACATTACTGGAAATGGAAACTTAATGAATAAATCCCATGGCAAACACAGCACTGAATTTAATTCAAACTTGTGAAGAATCTGAAGCAAATGTATTTTTTCTTTTTGTTCTCAGATAGAATCTTTGAGGCTTGCCCCAAACTTTCAGATGACAAATTGTTCTAGGGACAGCACCTTTTTGTGTAACTGATACAGTCAAATGAATTCAAACTTAATGGGAACTTAATGAATAAATCCCATGGCAAGCACAGCACTGAAATTAATTCAAACTTGTGTGGAATCTGAAGTAATTTTTTTTTTTTTTTTTGTCCTCAGATAGATTCCTTGAGGCTCGCCCCAAACTTTCAGATGACAAATTGTTCTAGGGGCAGCAGCTTTTTGTGCAACTGATAGAGTCATAAGAATTCAAGCAGCCTTTGGGGAGCACACTGCTTATGCCTAAAGACTATTCCAGTTACAGGAGTTTGTTTCCAAGAGGATTTGTGTATTCACCACAAGCTCTGGATTTACAGCGTTAGACTTGCAAGCTTCAGTCAATGGGCTCTCTGCCCAAAACCTCTAAAATACTTTTCCAAACCACAAAACCAACAAGACTCCTTCTGAATCCGTTCTCAGACTCTAATTTCATTACTTATTTACTTTGAGCCTTTTCAATTAGTCTGGCAGTATCTCTAGAAAGTTACCAAAATGGGGCACCGAGCCACTAAAGATAAAGGAAAAAAAAAAAATAATCCTCTGTGTAATGGGATATTTGTTGCACAAAATGTCCATCTGAAGCTGATGCAGTGCAGAGACTTCACCTGCTGAAAACCTGAGTGATATTCACAGAACACAGTGATATTCAGGGGGACATGTAAAACTGCCTCCCAGCAGCAGCAGGGGTGAGGGACAAATTTCCACTTCTATTTATGGCTTTCCTTCTAGGTAGCTTTCCTACAGCTTTTCTCACAACATGTTTCCAAAAATTCTAAAGTGCTGTACACTCTGTGTCTTTCTAATCCAAATTCTTTAGAGCTATTGAAATAACAGGATTTTTTTGTTCTTCTTATTTAGCTATGAAACTGCTGGATAATCCTTTCTAGTTAATCCAAAACATTCAGACATTAAAGAAATATTTTAATTTAAAACATTTCCTTTAATTTTTAAGGTATAAACAGCTTTGGGAAAAGTATCCAAAATGTTTCATTGAGAATATTAAAGAAAAAAAAAAAAACCCAACAACTTTTGAACTGTATTTTTCTTC
Organism: Urocynchramus pylzowi; assembly: GCA_013397555.1. Taxonomy (NCBI): domain Eukaryota; kingdom Metazoa; phylum Chordata; class Aves; order Passeriformes; family Fringillidae; genus Urocynchramus; species Urocynchramus pylzowi. The sequence goes on along the minus strand of VZRH01001517.1, from coordinate 43,437 downwards.
AAACTCTTTGTGTTCAGTCCAAATACACAAATAATTTAGATATCAAATTATGGATTTTTAAAGCAAACGTAATGAGGAAAAAAGCTTGGCAAGCTCTACTCATATCATGTTCCTTTGAGAACAGCAGAGAAAATTTGGATAAAAAGCAAGCTAAACTTATTTTGTTCATTTCAATACAGCATGTGCCTCCTGACCTTCTCAGGAGTTTTGGGACAACTTGCAGAGTGTGATCTGTGCTTCCTATGTGTGGCTTGATAGAGAAATCACTTAAAATATTCAAGACAGTTTATGTTGCAGATCAGCTCTCATTTTCAGCACATGAGGCTGAGGACCAGGCCCAGCTCCTCCTCAGGGGCTGCTCATGTTCCTCTGTCCTTATGGAAATTACTTTGTGCTGATGCCTTTTCCCTGGGCTTAGAATTATGAGCCAAACATGGTTAAGGGATAAAAAAGGGTTTTTACCTTGCTATTTAATAAGGATTCTTACGTGCAACAATTTGTCAAGGTGGAATACGCCGAAACTCACACACACGGTACATCATGTATATAATTTCTTAGACTTTGCAAATTAGCATATTTGACAAAGATTTCCCCATGAGAGGCCTAAATGAATGGTGTGACAACTCTTTATTTTAAAGTATTTCTCCACAGATGGGCTTAATCCTAGTTTACAGAGTATGTTCTAGAGAGAACCTTGGTGTCTCAAGATAGAGTGAGGCTTTTGGGTCTCCAGCTGTGAGGCCTTTAGGATGTTTGGTCTCCTGGTCTAGCAGAATACCAGGACTGAGTTAAGATATTAGGCTTAAAGAATGATAAGTATATATGCTAAGAATATTTAGAATTTATAAAGGTATATAAAAAGAAAAGGCAAAAAACCATCATGGCATCAGTGCCATGGGGGTCATCTTCTGAGATGAACTTGGGGTTCATCTTCTGAGAGAGCAACTCAAGAGTGACAGACAGCTCTGAAACCTGAGAGCATCCTTTCAACCTGTGGCAAAGCAATCTGTGGCATTCCTGATGTGAGGAGGATGTTCCAGCAGTACCACACTGACACTGTGGAAAAGCCTCTGTAAATAAGTGTCCTGCTGTACCTGTCATCCCTCTGCATTGCAGGGAGTCAACAGGGAAAGATTTTGACTCCATCTTTTCTGCTCCTCCACATCACTTAGAATCTGACAAGTGTTTGAGCCTTTTTCTGAAGAGGTGGGAGATTGGGCAAGGGTGATTTCAGCTGCAGGAATATCTCATTTAAGGGTTTTTTTTATGAAATGGGTACTTCCTTTTTATCAAGATATATTTGTGAGGCAGAGGAAGGGAGCTGATATCTGGGATCACTTACAAGATGAATTAATGCAGATTGAAAGGGTTGTAATGCACACCCACATGAGCAGTATCCTCTGTGAGAGATTCTCCAGAACTTTGCAGCACTGCAAAAAACATTGCTTGCCCTGTGACTTTCTACAGGGAGGAGTTCCAACAATTTTACTTATTTAAGGAAGTTGTGGATTGGAAAACATCAGCTCTGTGTGCAATTTGCCATTTTGTTTTTGTTGATCCCCCAGAATGTTAGAACTGAGTTGTATTTCCATGGCATCATGGATACTGGATAGCCTAGGGGACTTGGAACAACATGTGTAACTGGTATTTAAGGGGATCATTGTTTGGTGCCCACCTCTAAAGGTGCTGCTGGCATCATGCTGTTGAGGAGATAAATGTTTCACAAAGATAATGTGGAGAGAGAAGCCCAGCAACATTAAACACTGAAGTCCCATGGAGCGTCTTTGGGATGTCAGATCATGTGTCATTTATATGAACAGTGAAGTATTTAGAATACAATTGTGAATGTCTGCTTGATATTAAATAAGGCCAGAAGGGTGAGAGCTTTGTCTGGTTCATTGCTTAACACAAACCCTTAGAATTTTCTGTATCTGCAGTTTAAAGTGTGATTAGCTTCACAGAGAAGAGTTTAATTTTCTTTATATAATGCTATTATTTCAGGCTTTAAAGACCTGATTCTTTCACGTGGACAGATCTTGGAAGCTTTCTGTTCAGTTCTTAAGATTCCCTCTCCAAATGCTGTTGGCCTTTAGCTCAGTTTCTTGGGAAGCTGAATCTCTTGAGGAAAGCTCTTTCTGCTTTAAAGATGTCAGGTTCCAGGCATCTGAACTCCTCAAAACCAAATTTGTTTTCTCATTCAAAGCACTTCTTTGCAGCTAAGGCCCTTTGTTTTTAAAGGGATATTGCCAATTAAAATTGGCCACTGAGGGTAGATATATCAACTTCAGACCTCTAAATTCTCATGGAAGTGTTTTTTAAGAAAACAAATATTCTCTTTGCAGTATTTGGAACCTGAATATTTTAGCATCAAAAAACTTGCAGTGAAGTGGATAAACAGAAAGCCCTTTTTTCCCTATCCTTCTCATGCCCCCTAAGTTCTGAGGTGCCAGCAAGTGGCTGTACAAAAAAATGTTTGCTTGAATTAGCTTTTGCTTAGATTCTAATTTTCAGTCCAAAACCTAAATGAGCCATTAAAGGAAACCACACTAATGAGATGAGCTACAAACCAAAATACGCCGAGGGCAAAAAGCAGGGCTTTCAATTTGTTCAGTTTCAATCTCAGACATCTGGCTGCGATGGACAAAGCACATTAAGAATATCAGAAATAGACTTTTGCAATCAGTGTTTGCCTTTCTCTGTTTGCTCACTCATTTTCTTGGCACTCAGTGGTGCAGGAAAATACTTTAAAGGGCAAAGACTCCGAGCTGTAGGCTGAACTTTGGTTTGGATGTGGACCATTGGGCCTGGTTGCCAACTCCTTGATCAGTCAGCTTGCACCACAGCTGGAACTCACACACACACACACTCTCTGTGAACACTGAGTACCCCAGTGCTGCTCAGGAGTCAGGGGTGGATGGAGGCATCTCTCAGAACAGCAATCTCAGTGGAGATGGAGACTTCCAGCAGCAGTAAATCAGGGAAGTTCTGTTGTTCCTCTGTGTTCAGGGGCCTGGGATTCCTTGGATTAGTATTGTAGGGTTAGGATGTGTAGTCTGAGCTTTCAAAGCAAGAACTTGGGGGCACAGTTGGACTTGTATGGATAAATTCTGCTGGAATTTGAGAATGTCTGGCTTGTGGGATTCACTGAGAGCATCAGTGTGGCTGGCACCTGGTAGCACTTGGCAAAGTGCACCAGCACAGCCACAGCCAGCCACACTTATTCATCTGGTTAGGACATTTTCCCCTTTTCTCTTTTGCTCCCAAAATCAAATGTCAATTCATGTACATTTAGATTGGTCCCAGAGGAGAAATGTAGCATTTACCCACCCTGCCATGTAATGTGGTGCCTCATTATGTTTCTGTTTGCACTGTTAACTGGATACTCAATCTTAGAATTGCCCAAGCTAGAGAAATAGAATATTTGACCACAAATCCTTGTAAGCAGGCTAAAATGGGATCTGAAGGACCCTGGTATCAGCTGTTGTTTGTAAAACTATTCTTGATTGCCTTCACTGAAGTTGTATCCAGACAAAGTGAGCTGTGAGCTCTGACCTGCTCTGTTCAAAGTGCTGGAATCCACCCAGATCGTTTGCAGGAGCAGATTTTGGGGCATCTCTCCAGTCAGGTCAGGTGTGTACAGTTGCAATCTGGGCTGCAGTAAGAATTTCTTCTGTGCAGTCACCCTTGGTTGTGGGTTTCCTTGTGAAGCACTGTAGGGTTATCTTCCTGTAGCAGCAGCCTCTCTCCTCTGCCTGGAGTAGAGATTGCTCCTGCTGAGGCTCAGTGCCAGTGGGAAGTTCTCCATCCCTGGCAGGTGACCAGTCCATGTGCACAGCTGGATTTGTGGTTGTCAAATAGCCTGACTTTACCAGCTTCCTCTTTTGTGTGTGAGGGTTTTTTTTAAATTTTTTTTCTCTTCTAAAAAAGAGCAAATCTATGTGGAACAGGACTTCTCTGTCTTGCAGATATACAGGTTTTGTTTTGCTGAACTTTAATTTTTAGAGAATGCTAGAAAATGCAGGCAATTGTTTTATATGAGCTTTTAAACCCGAGTACTTGTCACAATTCCCACCTTCTGCTCTGTGGATCTTTCATACTTCTTTGTCCTTTGGACATTTTCATGCACTGACCCATCCTTCTGCTTTTCATGTACCTGAAATCATATCTATGTAGTTCTTTGCTAAATTATAGTTAATCTCAATCCACCTTTTTTCTTTGCTATTCTTTTTTCTTTGTTATTCTGTTTTTCTATTGTTATTATTCTATTCTTTTTTCTTTGTTATTCTGATAGTACTTACAATAAAAATAGGTCTGCATGGAGAAACTTGTGTTTTTAATGGATAAAACTTAATGATGGGAGAGACAAGAATCACTAGCACCATCTATTCATTGAGAAGCACCATGTGTGTGTATCTGTGCAGAATTAGGGCACAAACCTCAATAGCTTGAACTATGAGAATTGCTTCTTTTACAGTTTCCTCTAATTCAAGGGCACTCTGCCAAGTGGAGTATCCCATCTTTGCTAATTCATGTCTAAATTCCAAGTCACACATTCCCAGCTTCTCCACTCAGTGCTTCCAGTAGAATTATTAAAAAACCAGAAATTCCAAGCTGCTTTCTTGTTCTTACTGTTGGAGCAAAAAAAAAAAAATAACATTGTCAACTTTAAGGGAGGTGACTGAGAGGTTGACTTTGATTTCTGTTTGGAAATGCTGATGGCAAGACCTCTGCTCTAAGAGCAGTGGGGGGCCCTGCCAAGACTTTTCCATTGGGGGATCTAATCCATGGCTCTTAGGGGGTTCACAGAAGGCATAATCAGATTGTCCAGTCTGATCCACTTGGTGTCAGAGGTCACTGAATTTCATGCAGGTTCCTCTGTAATGAGTCTTATCTGACATTCCCAAGCATTGACAACGTCCAAGGGGTCACAACACTGGCAGTGGAGCCAGGACCATGAAGAACTTTCCTCCTGAGTGGTTTTAGCTTCTGCATTGTCTTAATTCGTGCCTAAAGTTTGACCCCAGTTCCATTGCAGTATTCAAGTGTGCGACTCCATCAATTCCAACAGTTGCTATCCTTCTAAAAATGTCTTGGCACCTGGGTCCTTGTGTGGATTTTCATTCAGCTGGATTTTCATTCTGTAGGGTAACAATTGCATGGGTATGTTTGGCAACTGCAGAGCATGTTGATGAAGTGGACTGTAAAATGAATCCAAAGTGGCAAATGGTAATCTGAAACGAAATGCAAGCAGCCTCTTTCTTATTCCAAATGTACTTTCCTACCAAATTGCTTGGAAATGTCTCCAGGACTTAGAAACTTGGGATGAAATGCTTAATTTGTTTTTAATTCTACAGCAAATACCTGTGTAGGGAAATTATTCTGAAACATACTTTCAATAGTAGGAGGGAGGAGAAGAGAGAAACCTATAATCAGTAATGTTAGGAGCTGGGTCTGATGGAGGACAGAATTCTGGAGCTGAATTTGTTCTGTGAAAAGGGAACTTGGCAGCTCTGAGCAGTTTTGTTATAAAGGGGCCTAGTGCCATATGACAGGAAGGTATCAGACCTCTCTGAGGCACAGAAGGGGGAGGGATTCTGAGCTCTGCTCCTAAATTCCTAAGGTCTAACTAATCAAAGCAAATGGGATGAGGAAGCTGGAAATTCCTGCCATAGAAACTCTCAGAAGTTGAAAAAGTAACTAACATCACTGGGTCATGAGTTACAGTATCGAAGTGCAGTCTAGGAATATTTTGTTTTATGAAAGACGGGAATATTGAAAAGCAGCTAGGGATAGTCTTAATACTTTGGAGAACAATCCTGCACTGGACAAGGAGAATCATCCCCATGAATAAAAGCCTGGTTCCCAAAGATATTTCCATGTGGGTTCATCAGATTCTTCTGGAACTGAGATGCTTTTGGTCTTCTAAACTTGATTAACTTAATGGCCTTGCATGAGTGCAATTAGATGAGAGCCCAAAAAGGAATATTTGAGACAGGGTGGCCTAATGTAATTTTCATCTAAGATCAATTTCCTGCTGCCTGAATGTCCTCCTCACTTGGTTGTTTTCACTTGGAACATGCAGCTTCATTTGATGCCCCCCTTCCCTTGCACTGGGAGGGATGGTGAGCAATCGATTCCTTTGTGGGATCAATCAAATCTGTTGTGGCTGCTTTAAAATGCATAAATACATTCTGTTTCCCTGTTGGCAACCTCAGTGTGACCTCAGTTAAAGCTGCCCCTTGTCACCCTGGCCACCTCAGAACACTTACATTCTCATTTGGATTTGGACTTGAGGTTCAGAGTGCTCTGAAACAGCTGAGGTGGCATGTGGTAGATATTTTCATAGAGGTGCTGGATATTTCCTTTTTAAATCTGATATGCCTGGAGATGTCAGCCTGCTGGGTCAAAGTTTGCTGGCCCTTGGAGAGAGCTGCAAATGAATAACAATCTGTTTATAAGATGCAGTGTCTTTTTTTATTAGATTATTTATTGTTGCCAAGGAGGAGAAAGCCCATTTCAGTGCCTATGGGAAGCTGTGGGTCAGCACAGCATGTGCTCTTGCAGCCTGAGCTGTGCTTTGGAGCAGTAAAAGCTAAAAACCATCAGAGGAGAAGGGCACGCTGCAGAGCTTGGAACCTGAGCCTTGGAGCTTTTGTGATCTCTCTGCTACAAGTGGCCAGAAAACAAGCTTTTAATCAGGCAGAAATGCTAAGAATAGCAAACCCCACACTCAGACTCTGCAAATAGAAGCCCAGACTTGTGAAACTGAAGCATATGGCAGAAGGCGAGCTGAAGTGCTGCAGGCTGAGCTTTCAGTTTGCAAATGGGAGAGAGATTTTTGCCAGCTGCATGTGCAAAAATGTGAAAGCAAAGATCCTGTAGGTAACTGAGTTCAGAGGAATGTAGAAAGCATAGTTATTTCACCCTGCACAAATACAGGTGAACAGTCTGGAATTATATCAGGTTTCCTGGGTCGAGTTATATCGTGCCAAGTTGCTCTTAGTCAGAGTTTGACCAACAGTCAGTTCTGTAATATTAATTTTTTTGAGTTTTATGTCCATGTGATTCTCTGGATCTACTATCTGAAGTAGTGAAAATCCTCAAGATATCTTGAGGCTTCAAAATTAGTGGGAAGTTGCTCTGGTGGGCATGATCCTTGCCAAATAGGACATTAATTAGAGAGGCAAAAGCATTCTTCTGTCGTGAAGAACACTTGATTTTCCTATTCAAAAAAGCTTGAGGTGAGGTTATTACCCTGATGTGTGGTTAAGTGGGCTAAAATACACGTATTTGTAAAGGGAATAACAAATTCCCTTACATATTTGTTAAGGAAATATGAGATACCTGAGCTTAACCAGGAAGGACAGTCCAAGACCCTGGAAAATATAATTTTTTGTTCTTTTGGACTTTGTTAGTGCTGGATCTCAATCAGTCTTCCATATGTTTATCTAGAATTTCATTGGGCACAACTGGAACGTGATATATGCCCAGCTGTAAGAAATACAGGGCTTCAAGGACATCTAATCCTTAACTGGAGAGAGACAGTTTGATGTGTCATACGCACTATTCTGCTGAATTTTGGTGTATTGACAGGAGTGGGACAGAATGGAAAAAATAATCCAGTAAATCTTTGCAGGAAGACTGAAAGGACAAGGCTGACTTCAGTGCATGGTTCAGACTTTGCCTCTGGAGTGAAAGAGTCAGAGGGAACTTGCAGTGATGAATTTTTATATGTTATTCTCAAAGTATGGTGCTGGGAGAAGTGGGGAGCTGCCTTCTTATCTGTCAGGACTTTTCTGAACTGAAAGATATTTGCTCTGCTGAGAAATCAGTGTGAGAGCTATTTCAAGGATATATCCCACAGATCCCATTATTCAGTAGACCTGAAATTCCCATCCCCATTTGACACTGAAAATGGAAAGTTAAGCATACAACTGCAACAAAGGGCTTCAGCATTCTGGTGAGGACACACTGGGTGAACTGGCTGGTACTGCCTGGTGGGCAGGGGGTCATAACTTGTCACACTTTACCTGCTATAAAGATCTGGAAAGTAACTGAAGTAACCTTGCAAAGAATAGAATGGAAGGCTGTGTGTTTGTGCTGCAGTAGATCACTGAAGCCTTAGGATCACCATGGCACAGGCTCCTAACTAAAGACATGACATAGCAGGAGAAANTGATGGTTCTAAACCTTCTGAGGCTCTCCTTGCTCTTTTTATAGCCAGATGGCTTGTATTTTTAGGGCCAAACAGCTATAGGTTTACTCCTGAAGGTGCTCTGAAAGGGTTTTATTTAAGTAAAATAATAATAATAATAATTATAATAATAATAATAATAATCAGTCTCCAGTGCTGGAGCTGCAGCCAGAGGTGCCATGCACAGGCCCACGGTGCCAACTTCCTATTGTGTGCTGCACAGAGAGAGACTCCCCATCATCACAAAGCACAGCTCATCTTTTCCACACCAGTCAGTCCTCACTGCAGTTTTGCAGACAGTTTATAGGTTTTTATAGGTGCAAACACACAGAAAAATAGCTGGCAGTGCTGAAGGGCTGCCCTGCTGTCCAATGCACTTAGCTGTAAAGTGGGTGGTTTTTTTGGTTATTTCTTCAATTCTTTCTGATTTACCCAGGGGCAGACCTCCCCAGACACAGGACTGCTGTTTTCCTCTAGTCTGTCCTCCCTGCTGGCAAATGACCTGAAATGTTCCAGAAGCTGGCAGGGATCATTTGAAAAAAGTGCTTTTTACAAAAAATAGAAGTTTGCTTCTCCTCTAGTAAACACCTTGAATCTTCATCAGCAGTGTTGCATTTAGCTAACTCATATTATCATGAATTGCAGTTAGGTTGAGACTTCTTTTACATACAATTTTAAAAGAATCCTAGTCAATTAAAAGGTCTTAAAACTTTTGACATAATAATAATTTCTGGCAGCTCTCAAGTGCAGAACCTACCTATGTGTGTAAATTTAAACAAAAAGCAATTTGGACAGGTCCTGTGGGCTGTCCTGTGTGAGCTCAGACAAGCTGATCCAAAGCAGAGGTCTAGGATTAGCTGTGCACAGAAGGCAAAAAGGCCAGGTCTTTCAGTATTTCTTGTGCCCCCTATCAATAAAAGGATAAAAGGCTCTACAGAACAGGACAGCAATGTTTCTGCCTATGGAATGAGCACATCCTTTCCCCTACCCTGCAGCAAAAATGCTTTAACCTAAGTCTAGTGACCCTCTGAATTAATGTGCCATTGACTATTTTTAGTGAGTCTTAACTGCCCCAGCTCTTTTTTGCCCTGAACCATTGTGGACATCTCTTGGAGTGAAAGCTGATCACACTTTTTGCTCTGATGAACTGAGATGTTCAAGTTAACAGGCACACTAAGCTGCTTTACTTGGGGTTTATTTATTTTGGATTTGATTCTGCTGTTCTTCATATATTCCCATTGTAGTGTACATGTTCAGAATGTTTACTTGAATCTGTAGTTGCATAAATGGTGTAGGAAGGCATGCCTTCAAAATTCACAGCTGCTAAAGTTTGCAGGCTTATTTCTAGTAGATGATAGCAGTGTTGTATAACTGTAGTGGACCTGATTATTCCTTGAGCTGCCATAAGTTAACTCTCTGCACTCTAGCTCTGTTTAATCATATTCAGATGTTAATCTGATGCACATGCTGTAATTTAAGGATGTGACATTGAATTTTTGTTTGTTTATCCAAATGCAGTGATGGTTTTTGTTTTTGGGTTATCAGGTAATAGTTGTTCAGGCTCTGGCCACTAGAGTATGCCCTCTTCTGCACAGGCTGGAATATCAACCTTCTCTTTTCCCTCTGTAAAACAGGTGGAAGATGCCCAATATGCATGGGCACCTAGGTCTCCTATTGGTTCCAACAGTACCAATACTTATTTGAATTGAATTGTACCAATATTTTAATTATTTGAAATGAACAGTACCAATACTTATTGGTGTTGAATACCAATACTTATTTGAAATTACCTCTTGTGTGATGATCAGGGTAATTCTTCCTGAAGTAGTTAAAAAAAAAAAATAGAGTTGAATGAGATTGGGATTTTTGGTTTGTTTTGGTTTCCATCCCAGAGGTGGGAGCAGGCTGCCAATGGTCACCCTACACACAGGCTGCTCATGCCTTGGTACTTTATGCTTCAAAGGTGGAAGAGCTGAGCTTACACCTCCTATTCTGGTATTTTTTTAACAAGGNTGCAATTTAATGAGTGATGTGTTGAGTTGCACAGGGAGTCCCTTTCCACAAGCAGCTCCTGATGGTTCTAAACCTTCTGAGGCTCTCCTTGCTCTTTTTATAGCCAGATGGCTTGTATTTTTAGGGCCAAACAGCTATAGGTTTACTCCTGAAGGTGCTCTGAAAGGGTTTTATTTNACCTCCTATTCTGGTATTTTTTTAACAAGGAGATGGCAAAGAAAGGCTGCCAGACTGGGTTACCAGTGCAAACAGTGCACATGGTTTCAGCCTGCTTCACTTTCTGAGGCAGGGTATTTCTTGTCTTGTTGGGAACATTGTCTAGGAACTGTAGATAAGAAATTTCTAAAGGTAAGTAGAAAGCTAGACCCTCCCATTAGTTTTACATTGAATAGAAGAATTTCTATTGAATATGGGATTTTGCTGATTTTAGGTGATTGTTATTTATCACCAACAAAATCTTGTTTGCTTCTGAAACCTTTGCTTCACACAATTACCTGTACACCCACTCACTGTCTGCTAAACATGATGCTGCTTCATTAAAGAAAGAAAGAATTGGATATTTTATGAAGTATTTTGGGATTGGTATGTATGTAGGTGTTGATAACAAGATTAATGGTCTCCCAGGACCTTCTCTGCCTCACCAGCCCACCCCTAACCTGTGGCAGTCCCTGGGGTTATGTCTGAAGTTCAGCATTTTGTGTTTGGCTCTGCTGAAGTGTGTGATGCTCCTCAGCTCATTTCTCCTGTTTGTCAAGGCCCCTGTGACCTGCAGCTCTGACCTGCAGAGATGTGCTGATATCACCTTGTTCTGGGCCCAGTGTCCCAGTCCCTTTTCACAAGCAGCCCCTGATGGTTCCAAACCTTCTGGGGCTCTCCTTGCCCTTTTTATAGCTGGATGCCTTCTATTTTTAGGGCCCAACAGCTAAAGGTTTATTCCTAAAAGTGCTCTGGAAGGGTTTTACCTAAGTCTTCTAAGCACTGCAAAGTGTTGAATAAAAATTTAAATACCAAATATGATATTGGCATCACGGGCATTAGTAACATGCAGGTATTTTAACTCTGCTCTGAAAATGAGCAGTGTGTCATTGAGCTATGAAAAAGTAAATTGGGAGCAAGCAGCAGCTCAGCAAATACCTGTAAATGGTGGGGTTTTTTTTTGTATTAGCCCTGTAGCATATGTCACAGACTCCAACATCTGTCCTCAGAGTCTGGAACCTTATTAGCAAATCTCTCTGTGGCAATTGCCTCAGCCTGATGTTGAATCATTTAATGCACTTCAGCTCTGCTTTCTGCCATAATTCTTGTCTACAAGGTCTCTACAAATGCTGTAGAGATTAGGTGGAAAAACTTTTATCTTAGTTGAAGGAATTGGATCATGGTCTATTTTACCAAGCATCTTGAATCTATAATTTTCCATGACTTTTCCACTAGATTATTGGGGTAAATAGTTAACAAGAGGTAAAACAGGACATCATGGATAATATCTGCTACTAAATGTTCTGGTTTGGGCTTAGGAAAGCAGGTGTCAAATGTTATTTCATGGGCCAATGAAGTGGATCTTGTCAGCAAGAGAATGTACAGAAAGACCCTAAACCATTACAGTGCCATGAAGGTTGGTTCAAGAACAGAAAAGTGACCTTAGGGGAGGAAAAAAACCCTTAAAATGAAGCAGTCCTGACTGTGCCATGATGCAAAGTAGCAAGCAAGAATTCCATTGTAGCAGAAGGAAAAAGGAGCTGTACAGAGAGTGCAATCACTGCCATGACTGACCTCTGCCATAAATATTTTTGGGCAGGATTTGGTAAAGTTGAAAACAATTGCATCTCCAAGTGTGACTATTGATTTTTTTTCTGTGTTGGCATGAAGTTATAGAGGCCACAGTTTGGAAAGCTGGGGCCTGATCTTTTGGAAAAGCACTTTGTCCCAGTCATCTTGTAGTACTGCTAAAAATGAAGTTCGTGTTGTTCAATGGTCTTGTGCCCAATCAGATGCAGATTTAGCAGCTACATTTGAAAACCACTTTTAAATTCCTTTTGCTTGCTTATTGCTCAGATGGGGTATGCCCAAGTCCACAAAATTATGTAGAGCTTAATTTACTAAATGTCTTAAAACAATTTCAGATCTTCTGCAGGGTTCTAAATAAGTATGAAATCTTAGAAGATAATTTTGTGCTTGATCTTACATTTGTTTGAAGTTAGTGGTGAATTTCCCATTGATTTCATTAGCGTGGCATGAGGCTCCTGGGGCAAAAGTCTCAGTGTATTTTGGTCTATTTTTGGACTTATGTTTGCAAGAAGAGTGGAATGAGTGCAGGCATCTCTCATGAGTCAGAGGAGGGAATTCTCTAGTGGGCATAGTTATAACAAATTTAGCCCAAATTCTTCAGCTGATAATTAGAACTAAGGCAGGGAGGAAACAGGGAGTACCTTGTCAGAGGTAATATAATTCCTGGCCTCCTCCAATAAGCTGGAAGTCCTGTAGTAAAAATAAAAATATTTTTAAAATAACTGGGCTGACTGTGATTTCTGTCTGATTTGCTCCTTTTCTAACGAACATGATATCTGCTGCAACTAGATCTGACAGTAGAAACTTGGAGGTATATTTTATTAGAAGCTGATGCATTCTGTTTTGTTCAGTATATTGTTAGGGTTTTTAAGTGGTGTTTATTAATTGTTTGTTTCTCTTAAGGTTATATTACAAGGTGACTATGTACTCTAAATGTATTTATATATTTGATTAAGCATACCCACCTTGATTTTATGGGCAGTACTGCTAAAGCAGAGTAATCTGTGCTGTGAAGAGCTGCCTGGTTTGCCAAGCAGTAGCTTTTGATTAATAAGCCCAGATTTTGTGGTGATCTCACCCTGCAGCACAGTCAGATGGCTCTGTTGGTGCCTCTGGGGCAGGCAGTGAAGGAGATCAGCAGTTCAGGCAGGAATATAAAGCCCAGCCCATAAAGCCATGCAGGTGCTCACCTCTTGGGACCTCTGGGTTGGTGACTGCTTGGGGTCTTGTTTGTTTTGCTGGTTGGTTTGCTTGTTTATGCCTTTTTACCTTCATACATTCAAATTTCTAAACTGGCTCTTGGTTGCATTTTTAGAGGTCAGATTTGGTGCCTGTTCCAGCTAAATGGGGTATATACCAACCCTGTTTCCATTCCATCCAGGGAGAAATCTTGTGCTGGGAACTCCATTCCAATAAAGATCATAAAACTTCCTGTCTCCTTTGTTTCCATGAATTGTGGGAAGCCTTTTAGCAGGAAATGTTAAATGTGGGTTCCCACATACCACCAAGACTATTATTATCCATTGCAAAAGGGCACACAGCAATTGAGCCCAATTTGGTTTGGCCTTTACTCACTTCATCCTTGATTCCTAGTAGACTGCCTTATTTCTCTGTCAATTCATTTTCCATGTAGCTGAAGAACTTTTATAAGCAATAAAACTTAAAATGGTTGTAATTTATTCCCCTCAATAAAATTTTGACATCTTTCTGTCCCTTTTTACTCGATGCATTCTCCCTAATGGTCAAGAAGATGAATATTTCTGGAATTGCCTTAGGAGGAGTTCCACTGGAGAACAAAGAGAGACTGAAGTCCCCTAGGACTACCAAAATGCCTGTCTCATGAACAAAACATGACATGAACAAAGTGAAATGGATTTTGAGTTTTCCTGTTCACTTTAGCAGGAATTGTGTTGTGTGATGGCATGAGTATAGTTTTGCTTGAAAACCCTGAACTTATTTTGCATATGTGATAGCTACTTTACAAAACTGATGTGATCAGAATTCATTTAACTGCAGCTAATAAATCTGCACAGCTTGAGAGATTTTTTAAAAAATGGCTGTGGTAGAATGTGAAATCCTGGACCTTGGTTTTAAAGGGTCCACAGCCCATTCCCAGCAGTGTGATCTCTTATGGAATTGAACAAGTCCTAATTATATTGTACCATGTTGCTCTTAGAGTTTGACTAACAGTCAGTTCTGTAATATAATTTTTTAGTTAATATTAATTAATTTCACTGGAAACACTCACTTTGTGAGGTGCTGATTTACAAGGATGTGGTGACTTCCCATGGATCTTTCAAGCCATGCTCTGAGGCATGAAGAGGTCAAATGACTTATCAGAGTCTTGCAGAATGCCAGCTGGAATTAAGATCTGATGTGCTTCTGGCTTGATGCAGGTTGCTACCCCAGCCCCTGGAACACAAAGCAGCTCAGCCAGGCTGGGAGCTAACCCTGGAGCAGTTGGCTGAGCACTTGAGGATTGCAGTTGAAAATGCTGAGGGATTTCCCTGTTTTTCTGGGTAGTTTTTTTTTTCTGCATAATTTTTTTCTGGATAAATTTGGCAGGGACATGAAATCATCGCTCATTTAGAGAGGGACAGGAAGGTGTTGCTTGTTCTTAATGAACAGTCCTTGTAAAATTCTAATTTCTTATAATCTCTGCAAATTTTTGATGATAAAGCAGAGCTGTTACATGGAGCCTGTAATGATGTGGGGAAGGGGGCATGAATTCTCAGCTGGATTCCCATTATTGCCTTCCCAGTGAAGCAGCCTGTCCCAAGCAGGACATGTTCCTCCTCTCTCAGGGAAGAAGAGCCTTTAGGGGGGTGATTTTCTCCCTCCAAGCACAGGGGCAGTGCTCTGGGATTACAGGAATTCTCTGGGTTTGAGTGCTGTGCTCTGGGTTTATTCAGGAGGCAAATGAGAAGTTTCTACACAAGAGGAAAAACACTGTCACTGAGCCACTTGTGAACATAAATCTTGGTGATGGGCTCACTGTCAGACCTGGGTTTTCAGCAAGAAAAAGGTACATTGGCCTTGCTAATATTTAAGATTACAGATGGAGCTGTATCATTTGAAAAGAACTCCTTTTCCTTGGACTTCTCCATTTTACTGCACTGTTCCAGCAAGGATATTACCTTTGCTTCCCTCTGGAAAATGGCCAGGGAACCTTGTGAAAATTTTATGGCAGTTTATTACTGCCTAATTCACCTTTCAAAGTGAGAGTGAGATTTTCAATTGCTTTCCAGAACTTTGTCCTTGCTTGCTGTGTCTGAGGGCCAGAGTTTACACCAAATATTATAATGTCTGAAGCAGTTCAGCCCTTGTCATTAATTTTGTGCTTGTATTTAATCCTAAATAGACAGTGATTTTATCATATAGAAAAAGGGCTAGTTTTGGAATATTATGTTAAAATACCATACAGAAGTGCTGAAAACCTTTCCCTTTTGTGATTTCTAGGTAAGGAATTTTGTCTTTGATTAATACCTAACTGAACATATGCAGTTGGATGTATCTAGAGAGTTTATATTAAGCATGACAATAAAAACATCCATTAAATATCAAAAAGAAAAACATAGTTTGAAAAACCCTTAATATTTTGGGAGGTTTTTTTGTTCTTTCTTGACAGTAAAATAGTAGAGTTTTTTGTTTTTTTTTTTTAAATTTTCTAGTAAAACATTTTATTGTGCTTTTAAAGCTTAGTGAGTTGCTCTTCTACTCATGAAGCTGTTTTGCTATGCTTCACTACTGAGCTCTCATTAAAAATGAGTAAATCCTGGAGTGCCTTCCCTTGGGAGGGTAACTGGGTTCAGTTAGAATGCAGTAATGTTCTATGAAACGGGAGATCAGAAACTATTCTCATTGCTCCCTGCTTTCAAAAACTACCAAAAAGCCAAAAATTAATTCTTATTTTCTTGTTTAATATTTTTTCAAAATGCTTCTCTACTTTAATACATATATAGAATTTCCTAGGTGTTTTTTCAGTGGAATTAGTTTTGCATCTAGCTCCATTACTTTAATATGGTATTAAACCAGTTTTTTACTGTCTCAGGAGTTGTGTTCACATAGCAAAGGTGTGCCAAGGGTATGGAAAGGTATGGAAGCCCCTGCTTGATTAGCAGCATGATAGATTTCACCTGTAATTTTTTTTTTTTTCATATCAAGAAAGGAAAAGTTGATGTCTTTTATCTGTGGACTTCTGGAGAGGAGATGTTGCACACTAACACAGCTCTTAGAAGTAAAATTGTCACACCAAACAGTCCAATTTGTGTCACTTGAGGAGATGTAGCACAGAATTAACCCACTGTTAGGTGAGTTCATGTAGTGCTGCTTTCATAGGAGCTGTTAAATTTGGCAGGGACTCATTTTATTATGTGCTGCTTTTCCTCTATCCTGGAGACAGACAGAATCAGGCAAAAGCCAAAATATTCAAGCTTCCTCTAATTTTTGGATGCCCAATTTCAAATTCTAGGCAGTGGTTTTGCAAAATGTATAAGAGCTCTTGGTCACTAAGGTGTGGCAGTGGGAAAGTGGAGGAAATCATCCTGATTTAAAGGCATGAGTTTGTTTCACCCCTCAGGCCCACTGATCTGTGAGGTTCATGCAAAGTAGCAGGGGAAAAAAATCACATGTGACAAATATTGAATTTGTGATTAGACCTTCGCAAAGCAAGACCAAGTAATTCTCTAATAACAATTCTGTGACCTTTAAAAGCTCAGGGTTTGAAGGCTGTGAGCAGGGATTTGGGTTTGTGAGCAGTTGCTCTCAGTTACATAATTGCTCTGTGCTTTAGCACTGGGCAGGGATGGAGCCTGGGAGATGCCAGGCAACATTACCAGCATTTTTCTTTGGGGTGGTTTGCTTTGTTTGCTTTGGTTTCTTCTGTTTGTGTGGATTTGGGTCTTTTTTTTTTTTTT
>VZRH01001517.1:8571-20247 GCA_013397555.1 Urocynchramus pylzowi | reverse complement strand
CCCCCCCCCCCCCCGTCTTTTGCAAGTTTAATTGCTCATTAAAAGTCACAGGGAAGCACACACTGCCACAATGTTTTGATGAAACACCTAATGACTTTGAGCATGTGATTTATGGACACAGCTTAAGTTACATGGGGACTTGTGTCAAAACAGGCCAGAGATAAGCTTGCATTTATCTATGGAAGTTAAGGGATAATTATGTAAAAGCATTGCATTTTAAAGGAAACAAAGACAGACCTGTGGGAAATGCATTTTCACAGCATGTATTAGCAAAGCCCAATCAACCTCCTTGTGGGAGGACAATTAACAGAATTAAAAGTTGGAATTTTAATTATCATACAAATTAGAGGGAAATTAATCAGCTTGTATTTTATGACTTGACTTGGCTTTGAGCATTGCTGCTCAAATTTTATAGCAAAACTTTGATTAATTGAGACACTGCATGAAAGCATAAAATCCTGACTTAGGTAGCATTTTAATGCCTGGCTCAATTTCCATCTGCCACCTACAGTATGAGAAACAGCAACAATGAATCCATGCAGAAGCCAAGTTTTTGTTTGCCCCAGCAGAAGTGTCCAAAACCATTTCTCTGCATGTGGCCAAAATTGCTTTTTCTAAAAAACTCCTCTTTTTATCTTCTAACTGCTCAACATGTTGGTTTACACCTAGCTAGATTCAAAAGTTTGAGATTTTCACTGACTCACTGGAAGCATCATTTCAATATTAACCAAAGCCCATCTTTTTATTTGGTTTATATTTTTTTTTTTTTTGGGATTTTTGGTTTGGTTTTTTTTGGGCCTTTTTGTGTGGATTTTGTTTGTTTGTTTGTTTGTTTGTTTGTTTGTTTTTAGGGTAAATGTTGCTCCCTTGTGGGTTGTGAAGAGTGAGGAATTTCATGTGAAATCTAAAAGCACCTACAAGCTTGGGTGGGACCTTTGGAACTGCTGCCCCAGACTCAGCAATGCCTTGCCTTGGCAAGTATCTGAACCTTGTTTTGGGTTTTATCAGAACCTTGTTTTGGGTTTTGCTGATCAGAATTTGAAAGCAGTTAGAGGAGTTTGTGGCACTGTGGGTGGATGGCAAGTTCCAGTTCACCTGCTGAAAATGTGGGTTTGATAAGACACTTACTCTTTTTTGATTGTTCTTTTTCTCCCCAGTGACATAATTTGAGGCTTGGTTCCAGACTGATTTAAGAGTCAAAACCTTGAGTGCTCTTTTACTACAAAATGGGAGATCTAGATTAAGGTTCCCTGCATAGAGAAAAGTGCTGAATTTGGTATTTGCACATTATCTTTTTCTTTCCTCCTCTTCCTCTAGTAAATATCTGTCAGGTTGGGTCTGAAAATCTTGAAGGATAGTGTTGCCATATTTGACACTGAAAATCAAAGAAGGCCTAAAGCTAAGCTCAGTCCAGGAAAAAATTAAATCAAACACTTTTCACTGCTTTGTTTGGGTTGTAAAAATAAAATTCAAATAACAAAGTCTCAGAAAAAGCAAACCTGTGCTTCAGACAGAACACAAAGCACAAACAGATTGCAGAGTAAACCAGACTACAATTTTATAGGGTCTCAAGTTAAAAGAGGTAGTTTAATTATGATGCTGGATTTAGTTCAGAGCTCAAGTAATGATCTAGGAAGCTGGAGAGAAGCACTGGAAATGACTGTGTGCTAATGAGGACCCCAGTCGCAGCTTTCTGTGCTAGTTAATTTGCAATCTATGTGGAGATCTGTTGGCAAGCCTATAAAATGAGGTTTTGCAAAAGCAATCACCACTTCAAAGCCTAGAGATACAGCCTGAGGAAGCAGAAGCATGTTGACTGTTAAATTTCCACTTTGAACATTGTTTGGAAAGTTGACGTTGTTGCTTCCTACCTGCTGAACTGGGGAAGGCAAATTGTCCTTCGTACCAAAATAGATCTGGAGCTCACCATTTCAAAAGACAGCTAAAAGGAGTGGGTTTTGGCAACTGTGCCAGATATGCCAGCTAACTCAACACTGTCCATTTAGAAACACTAAGATGTTTGTGGATGTTTGGCTGAAGGGCAAGGTTCAGTCCCTTTGCTGAAGGGCTGTGGTGAAAGCATCCTCTTTTCTGCTCTGAATGGGCTGCTACTCAATACTCAGCACTTTTCTGGATTGGATCTGGGCATGATATAATGTGTGTTTTTGGGTGAATCCTTTGGCCACCTAAAGGTGAGAAAGGCCTCCAAAAGAAGTCTTCAAAGCGTGTCCGTGGAATAAGGGGATGAGAAAACCTGAGGCAAGAGTGCTGTGTTATGTTCCCTATGGAATGCCAGTTTGGTTTTGAGTGAAAAAGTATGGTAGGTAAGCCAAACATGCTACTTCAGATTCCCCTGACTAGAGGCAAGCTTCTCTCTTCTCTTCTCTTCTCTTCTCTTCTCTTCTCTTCTCTTCTCTTCTCTTCTCTTCTCTTCTCTTCTCTTCTCTTCTCTTCTCTTCTCTTCTCTTCTCTTCTCTTCTCTTCCCTTCCCTTCCCTTCCCTTCCCTTCCCCTCTCCCTAACAAAATAAGTCTCAAGGAGTGAATTCCACAAGGCTGCAGCATTAGAGGGACAGAAGAAAGTCAGTGAGCTGGTAAAGGTCCAAGGCTTTATTGCAGAGCAGGTATTATGCAAATCAAACTAATTACTTCATAGAACTGTCAGGTGGTCTGAATGGATGTGGCCATCAGGATCTGTGCAATGTCACACTTTCACTTACCTGTCAGTTTACTTTGAGTTAGGTTGAAAACAAAATGTTCTTTTGTCAAAGGTACAAGTGCAACAGAATTACTCTTTCTTTTCCGAACACCTAGATTTTCAAGCTCAACCAGAGAAGTTGAATGAGTTGCAGGGTTTGAGTACAGCCTCAGCAAAGGCTGGTGGATGTAGAAAAGATAGTTTCAGTTGGAAGGGACCTGCAGTGGCCATCTAGCCCAGCTGCCTGAGCAGATGTGGCACAGAGACCACAGCTGGTTCTGAACAAGTCACTGCCCAGAGAGGGCTCAGGAGCTCTGCCTAGAGAGCTTGAGACATGTGAACTCAGGGGGGACAGTTCTCTGTCTGTGTCTCTCAGGGCTCATTTGGAAAGCTCCAAAGTGTGTGCTGTGGTTTGCAGGGACACCCTGGAGAGGAGCTTTGCTTGGCAGTGACAGAGGCATCCTGCTCCAGGACAGCACACCTGACTCGAAGTATCTCTGATCTGAATAGTAAAGGCAACAGGTTGCAGCCTGGACCCAGTAGTTAAGGGAGGGAGAGGCTTAGTTTACAAGACTTTGAGTTATAAATGTCTTAATCAAGGCTTCCATAATTGGATTTTTTAGGAATTATTTTGCCAATGGTGGTTGCCACTGCGTTAAATCAATTGTCCCTGTCCTAAAAATAAATTGAGGAATCCTGAGCTGTCATCCATTTTATCTGGGGAAATGGACACATTCATGACCTCCAGCCTTGCCACATTAAGTCCTTAGGCATTAAAAGGACTCTGAGATTTCCTCCAGAGTTTGAAATAAAGAAGCCATTGACCCCAGTGTGAGATGAGGGGTGCCACTGTATCCATGTGGTGACAGCAGCCCCATGCAGGGGACTGAACAGCAGAGTGAGGAGGAAACCAGGAAACTCGAGGCTGCCAGTGCTACTTCAGGGAACTTCCAACAGCATCCCTGCCCGAGGGTGTCAGACAGAGCACACCTGAAGGCTCTGCAAGGCTGCTGCTGAGCATATGGTCCCTGGCATTCCCTTGGCAATTTGAGCTCCCTTTGCCGCTCTTGGTGCTTTGCAGCTTGCTTCCTTGCTGTGGTGACCTGGGAACACTATCTGGTTGTAAGGCTGGAAATGAAATGCTTACACCATGTGGCATTTGTTACTTGAATAATTTTTGCTTTTAACTTACACATACTCTTAATTTTTGACATGCAGGGTCACTTGAGATGTTCTCTGAAAACGAGGGGGTAGCTGACTCCTGTGACTTGATTTAGCCCAGCTGGCAAAACCCAGTTAGAAATCAGGAACTCTGTTTAAAAAACAGATGCTGCAATTGAATTTAAGTGTTCTGTGGTAAATGGAAGTGTTTTTTAATTTTCTTTTAAGTACTGGGTTTTTTTGGGAAGCTTTGGGAGTTTGTTCAAGTAAGACATATATGTAAATGTTAGAAAGTTTTAAGTGTGCTTAGGAAATGGGAAACAAAGCCAACATAAATGAGAAGTTAAATAGTTTACCCTCACTAGAGGGTAAATGTAGGGTAACTGTGACAAGAATTTCCCAAACACAGTATCCATGTGATGACTTGGCATCCCAGCATATGGCTCACATTAAAGTAAGCCCTCCAATTCTGTACTCCAGATAATGAAGTCTACTTTTCCAATGGTTGTGGAAGTAGTAATTCTCTTATCTAAAACCATATGTTAGAGGGAAAAGAATTCCATTCTTGCTAAGTAATTACTACTGGTAATTAATGAAGTTCAGACTTCCCTTGTCTAGAGTATCATTTTCTAACGTCACATTATTTGACAGATGCAACCCGTGTTTAAAGTCATGGTTGTGAAGCAGATCCTATGAAGTGCCTGGTCCTGACCATGCATGGAATATTAGATTAGGCAGGCCCCAAATGCACTGAGGATTTCAGGTCTCCTGTTCCTTGGCTGTCCTTACTGCTGCACACAGCTGGGCTTTTAGGCCCTGCTTTCAGCCATCATGAGCAGCACTGTGCAGTCAGGCCTTATCTTGAGATCTGAGAACTCAGATTTTTAGTAAAATGTCCTTTTAACCTCCAGAATTGTTAAATGGGACACTCACTGGAGCGGATGCAGACGGGTGAGAGTCTAAACTTGAGAACAGAAGCAATGAAAACCTTGGCTGGAGAAGAGGAGAAAGTTTGCCTGGTGCCTGAGTTCTGACAAGAGTTTGCTCCAAATGTCAAATGAATTCAATTACCATCTCTTTAACAGAAATCCTGTACAGCTTGCTTGACTTGGGGCCAGCTGTAACTATTGTGAAAAGGAGACTGTTCCATGCCCACTTCAGACTGGATCTCCAGCTTCTGAACTGGAGGTAAGGTTTGAAGTGCTCTGCTTTCACCACGTTTAGTTCAAGTGCACCAGTACAAATCTTCTCTCCAGCATAACTTTTGGACAGCAGCTACTGTTCACTGTCACTGAATGGTGGCATCAGTGGTCAAAAGCTGGCCTGAAGGCTGGCAGGTGTCCTGCTAGTGTGCCCTTTGAGGGGGTCTGTTTCTGCTGTTAGTCATGGGGATGGTCACAGCTGTGGACAATGGCTGGGGTGGTGCATTCACTTGGAACAGCACCACTCAGTAAAGACAAGTGCTCTCCTAACAGGTGTGGTGATCTTTATATTTTGGGAAAGTCTTCAGAGTTATCTCCTCCAGCTGGGCTTTCCTCCACGGGGAGCTCTGGACTGTGTTACAGGTATGTCATGTGCTCTTTATTTTATGAATCCTGTTTGACTGAGGGAGCACAATGTTTTAACTCAGGGAAAAGGCATTTGAGAATGTCTCTTAACAATGTTCACTGTGTGAGACCTTCTGTCATGATTGGCTGTTGTGTCAGTGCCTCATTTCACTGGGATTAGACCAGGACTAATAGTAACTCGAAAATACAGCTGCTCTTAGAGTTATTTAATTTGTCAGCTCTCTAGAACTTTACTTGCAAAGTTATTTCATCTCAAGCAGGATCAAACCATTGCTCTTGTGCTCCTAATGGACTGTATTTCTAGTATGGCATATAATAGGTGGGATTCCATGATTTTGATGTCTAATATTGGAGGTGCACTGCCTTATAAAACTCCTCCAAAACACTAATTAAGTCAGGTCCTAAACGTGTGGTTTTGTCTTCATGTTTCTTAAAAATAACCAGTTCCTAGTGTGTCCTACAATATCTTCCTACTAATCAAGGACATAAATCTTTCTATATATGTATTACACAATTACAAAGACAATTTTTTTTCAAATTTGAACTTATTTAGGAGGGGAAAAGCACAGATGAGTGAGCTTTGTATTAAGTTAGAAGAGATAATTACAGGCTGGTGGTGTGAAAGATCCTTACTTCTTTGAAAAACTGTGATCCACCTCTCCATCCTGAGATCCATATCCCTACTACCCGGAGGCTCCTAACTATGCATCTGTACACTTTTTCTATCCAGTAATGGATGGAAAAATATATGGTATATTATCTTCTAATACTTTGAATGCAATGGATTATGGGGAGAGCTCCATGCTAAGGCCTCAGCCACCCTCAAGGAGGTATTCCACCAACAGATTTCTGAACCTTAGGCTGCTAGATCAGGCCAAAATAGGAGAATTTGGTTATGTGTGCTACTGCTGTGGAAGTAATTTTACCTATCAGAGTCAAGCAATGGAATGAGAAAGGTGTCATGTTCTTGTGTTCATTCTTAGTGCTACAGATGGGTTGGCAGGAAAACCAAAAAGATTGGTCCCTTTTCCCATCCCTTTTCCCATTCCCTCCCAGCACACTGAAACCAGGATGCACATCTCCCTTAGCTGGGGAAGATCCACATTCTGTGGGCACTAACATGAGCTCTGCCCAGGCTTGGTGCTGCAGGTGGTGCAGCTGTGCCACTGAGGCTATGCTAGAACAGCACTCTGTTGCTATTACACTTGAAATTGCTTCTGCTTTCTCCACATCTTGCTTTCAAAACCCCTTTCCCCATTCTGATCATGTTTCTCCAGCAGTATTTTATCAGTGGGAGTTCCTGTTCCCTTGGCTATTACTGCATAGTGTGGTGACCAAAGCTTGCTTTGTGAGAGGTGCATTTGGAAGTAAGAAAAAAGGCAAACCAAAATTGTGTAGTATGTTTTATTCAGTGCTGTTTGAAGTTGCAGTTCTCCATGCTGTGCCAATTAGCACATTTCCATAGGAATCTGAATCCACTGTGATTTTAATGGAAGAAAACTGTATTGACTGCAAGCAACTTTCTCAGTCTCATTTAGCCTCTGCTATTTGAAACTATGACTTTGAGCCATATCTAGGTATGAGTCTATTCCACGATGATTTTAAGGAATTGGTGTGTCAAACACAACTGTTCTCTATTCCAGATAATCTAGTATCTCCAGACTGATGCATAGAACTTACCTGCATCTTTTTCCTCCAAGCTTGTTCTTTGTTCACCTCTGATGTTTTGCATTTGCAATGCTCACAAGAAAATTGTGCTCAAGGAAGTGTATGGCTTCCCTTGTTCTTGAAAGGATTCTTGCTTATCTGGCTGATATTGAGAGGGTTCATCATAACTTTGATGTAAATTGGATTGATGTTGATTGATTTTCAGATCTTAAAGGTTTAGGTCAGTGCATGCTGCTTTTGGCATACAACATGACTTCCTAAAGCTAATGCTTGTTCCTTATCCTTGTGCATTAGAATTTGAGGATTTCTCAAGTCCTCCAAAGTCAAACAATTTGCTAACAGGAGCACAACTACTTTTAGTTCTATCTTGGTGCCCAGGGCTGTGAACATGAGAAGCAATTCAATATGATCTGTGAATTCTGTTCTCTGGACCATCACATTCACATGTGGCTGCTGTGATGGGAGCCCTGCTCTCCTTGCCAGTGTCTGCATTGCCTAAAGATGTATATTTACTAGTCTACATTTTTCTTAGGCATAAAGTTTTCAAGGCATTTTCAAGGTGCTGGAATACATATCTAATCCAGTAACATACGTGTGGTTTCTTCCACTATGAAAAATTGTGCATCTTCTGTTGTGTAGCCTTAAATGATGTCAGTGAGAAGAGGACTTTGTAAGTTTTTTAGTTCCAGCAGTTTTTTGCTTGGATTTTTTTTTGTTTGGCTCTGTATCAAACTGAGGGCAATGTAGAAATGCTTGAATCTCACTGTGCAGATTATAAACTCACTTTAGCATTGACTCAAACCTAGAGAGAATGGATATGTGGGCCTGTTCATGCAACCATCACCTGATGCTATTAACACTTACATGAAAAGTCTAGACAGTAGATGTAAGAGTTTTCTTATAAAGAGTGTGTAGGAATTCAAAAAGATTTTCTGGTAGCTGGGCAGATGAATCTAAATTTCTGCCTAAATTAAAAAAAACAAACAAACAAAAATAATCAGAGTGAAAGTGAACCGGACGAGGCAAAAAGAAAGAGGAATTTTAAGTTAAAGTTCAAGTTTCTCATCACTGGCCTACAAGACCACTTAGTTCTCTCTGTGGAATGAGAAAGAATAACTTATTCATTTGTACTTACAAGATTTTATTGCAAGTTAAATTATCTTTTTTTTTTTTACTCTAGGGAAGGTCGTGTAGTAATTGATATCCTCAAAAGAGAAAATCTCTGAAGATACAGCTATGTTATCTGTTAGTTAAAGGTTAGCATTTTAAAATAGGAAAAAGAACCAACCAATTTTTCCCTGTGGGGAGAGGAGATTTTGCTATTTCCATGTGCGAATGTCTTATATAATTTTGAATAACTTATTATTCCTCCTCTAACATTATCCTTCCTCTTTCCCCACGTTAGACACCAATACAATACGGATGGTAAAGGATAGAACATTTTCTTGGATAG
This sequence comes from Urocynchramus pylzowi, assembly GCA_013397555.1. Lineage (NCBI taxonomy): Eukaryota > Metazoa > Chordata > Aves > Passeriformes > Fringillidae > Urocynchramus > Urocynchramus pylzowi. The sequence continues at coordinate 11,701 of VZRH01001517.1, read as the reverse complement.
AACATCTGGCAGTTTCATGATCTTCACAAGCTGCTGGCTTCTGAGCAGTCTAACCCAAGGGTAAGCTTGAACTGACTGACTGAAACCTGCCTTCATCTGCATCAGCTGCTTGCTTTTGGAGTGAGGATTTCACCTTGAGAAGCCATTTCCTATGGTGAAAAACAAGAGAGAGTTTTGCTTTCCAGTTTTATAGAAGGCAAATATTTTGGATTCTGGCTTTTGTATTTCTGCAGAGATTTGTGTGATCTCACAGGATGCTGAGTGCTTATGAAGACACTGAAGATATTGTTTGCCAATACTCTTAAGTAAGTATCACATTGTGTTTTACTGTGTGCTTGGTTTCTTCTTTGAAATTCCATGTATGGGATAGGAGAGCATATAGACTTTATTAAAAACAAACAAACAAAGAAAGAAACTTTGTGCAGGTTTTAGTTATGCTGCTCACATATTTAGAAAAATGTCACATCTCCCCAGTTTACCCTTTTAATGAGGTCATCCCATTCTAATTAAAGAACTATTGAGGAAGAAACCTCAAAATATGTCAGAAAGAAGCTGACAATGTATGTTGCATTTAGGCATTCCCATTTTACACACTCTGTCCTAATTTTATTTAAATGATTGTTTCTTTTTCCTTTGTTTCTTTCCCTCTGTCAATGTTCCAATAATAAAGCATTTTGCTGAATAAAATGACACAGGAAATCTATGCTTAAATTCACAAATTAGTGTTCACTCTCCAACTGTGATCTGAATTATTGTCTAAATAATGTGGATGAAACACCTATTTCAAGAGCTGGCAGGATTTCTCCTTTATTTTGTCAGTGTGTGTTTAGTGTTTTTAGCAGAAGATTAATACATATAGTATCTGTCAATAGCAGTAAATTGTCTAATGATATGCTTACCATCTTCACATGGGAAGCAAAATGTTCTTTTCAACTGCATATCTTAGGAGCTATGTTTGTATGATAAACAGGACATTAGTGTAATTGCCAATTTTGCTTGTGCTGCTATGCCACAGAAAATGGCTGGATTTCCAATATGGTTGGGAGTTGAAATATTTATCTGAGGAAGCCAAGTGCAGCCTGCTTGCAAGAGCCAGACACAGCAGATTAACAGCAGTGAAGTTGGTGTTTGAACCAAATGTCTGGGACTGCACATCCTGGAATGCTCCCCACTTCTGACAGCTGGTTCAAGTGCAGAAAGGATCCATTTCCTGTACTGGCTACATGCTTAAACCTGGCCATCCAAGACCTGGATTAATTGCTTGGCAGGGTTTTTTTTTTTTTTTTTTTTTTATGTCAGCCTTATTGACAGGAAATTACTTGGAAAAATCTCTGGGAAACTTAGGACAAACACTGCCAGTATTGCTACATGTACTGCTTCTGACTGGTTAGAGGGTGGCTCCCCCAGCATCAGGCTTTGCACTGTGGCAACCTAAAACTGTACCTTGATATGGAAGCAGCATTCCTGGTTGTTGCAGTAAGGTAGAAAAATCATAGAGAAAGGCTTCGTAAAATCAAGCCTGCTCTCCTGGAATCAGTGTCTCGCCTTGTCAAAGCTAGCCCTTTGCAAGTTCCCATGTGAAAGCAATCCTGGTGTGAGCAATTCATTAACATAACAATCTATTCCTGGGTAAAAAAACAACTTGCATAAACTGGTTTTGCACCATTAGATAGAAAAATAAAAACTATCTCTTACAAACAACTGTCCCTGCAGGTATACACTGAGAGTTTGAGTGACCAGTTAATACAGGATAACAACTTGTTGCTAACCAATAAAATAATTGGCAAGAGAACTACTGACCAGTTGGAGTGCCACATGAGGTCTGTAACACTGTATAAAAAGGAGTTATGTGAATAAAGAATGGCCTTTTCCACCATGAAGAAAATGGAATCCTGTGTGATTTATTCCCATACCTGGTGGTATTTGAGTGGAATGTAATCTACAGATTTTTCAGGTTTAGACAGAAATACGTAACACAAATTGAATTTTCCACTCTCTTTCAAGGGATGTGGATAAGAACAAGAGTTGGAAATGATTGCCCCTCTTGTCTTAGTGGATGTAAAGGTTGCTCCAAGCAGTTTCTTACAAGGAATATGCCAAGGGCTGTATGGATACACACATGAACAACTCTGAATGCTTCCTGCTCTGCAGTAGGTCCCCTGGGGAAACCCAGAGTGCAGTGTTCCAGCAGCAACTGCCTGGATCCTCTCTCCTGAGAAAGTGGGGAAAGCACTGGTGGTGCCTTTTGGTGCTCTTCTCTTTACCTGAAATAAGGTAGAAAAATTTTTTTATCTATGGATCCTCCTGAAGCTCTGTGCAGCTCACTAGCATCCATGTGAGCCAAAGTCAAGTCCAAGAAAGGATGCCTTCCACAGTCATTAGTTACCTTGGGGCTCATTATATTCTAACATATGGAATTTCATATTGTGAAACACAAAAAAATAGCCTCCTTATATGGAATTTAAATTACTGCTTTTTAAAAGCTTTTTTCATGACAAGTATTTTTTCTGAGTGCAACTTGTAGCCAGCACATAGAAGGGAAGGGTAGAAAATACAGTGATGAAGAGGTCTGATTTCTTTCACAGGAGCACCCAGGGATCAGTCTGACTTCTGTTAAACAGTGGTTTCGATTTTTTTCTTCTCAGCCTGCTGCACATCAGGCAATCTTTTCAACTCCCATTTGTCTGTCAGGCATATCACTTACCTTGGAGCTAGTAGAAAGCTTTAGAGCTATCAGTCGGGTATTTTTTGGTGGTATAATGCTATTTCAAACACATTGTCTCAGTCTCAATTTGGAGTCATTTTCCTCCCTCTTCTGTAGGTGCTCTCCTGGAGTTTGATGGTCAAATTTTGTAAGGGATATCTCATCAGTGCTTGTCCCATCTCTTCCCTAAGTGATTGCATCGGATGAGCAGAAAAGGATGGATAATTGCCTATTGGATTCTGGTTAGTGAAGGTCAAGGTAGTCTCTGCCTGGCCTACCCTCTGCTTGTCATACAACTCTCTTATTACAGAGTTTATTCAAGCCTGTAATCTGCTGAGTTTCACTGAGATGGAACCATCTGCTTCACTGAGTAGTTTTTTGGGTTTTTTTTTGTTTTTTTTTTTTTTTTTTTTTTTTTTTTTTTTT